>VMBQ01005644.1:64726-101189 GCA_007657795.1 Dreissena rostriformis
AGATCGACGTGGCGTAGTGGATATGGTGTCCGCCTAGCGATCGGGAGATCATGGGTTCGAACCCCACTGGGAGCGTTCCTTTCATCTCCCCCAAAGACACCAAGTACTGGTTCTAGTCCCAGGAAACGGACTCGAGAGCGTTTATATAAGCCTACGGCTTTCGATGCAATCGAGCTAAAATAAATAGGTTTAAACTAACGTATGTGACCCAAATACGAACTCGAGTTATATATTGTAAAGATAAACACTTACATCACGACTCAGTCATAACTATTACCGAGTGGTAAGATACTCGGAGATTTTATCTGCTGTCCACTTTATGGACGCGCGTGACCACGATTGCTATTCAGCCTAGAAAATATAAAGATAACAATTCTGACAAATTTTCTATAACATTGAGTTGTAAATGTGGCCTTTAGATAGGTGACAAGCTTTTTTTTTAATCAGATTTGACCTGATTACCTAATTTATATACGCACGTGAGCCAGATTCGAACTCGGCCTAGATATTGCGTATATAAACATTCTTGCCGAATTGCATTACCACAGTTCCATTAAGAAAACATATTTTTCCAAACGCATTTTAAATCTACGTTGCAGCTTACTTCGTAAGGCAATATATTTACTTTCGAAATTGATTTTTTTTTGTTAAAGAAATTATATTAACATAAAAAAACAAGCATATTCTTATAGTCAAAGTACAATAATTTTAACAACGGCGTCATATAATGTCACTTTAAGAACGGAGTTTGATTGTGAACCCATATATCATGCGGTTTTGTTTAAATATGGGAAGGTAATTGTTCAGCAAACCAATGTATAACCATGTCCCACAAGCCAACGTTATTGTTAAATACTATTTCGCAATGTTGCGTTGTAATCACCAACCTTCTGGGAAACTGCAAATCTGCTTGGTAACCGCCCGTCATTTTGATACCCGCCAGCATACCTATTGACTGCCCGATAACTGAGACCCGCCGTTCTGCATTGAGACTGCCCGCCTCCGTAACAGCCAACTTGCTGGTTACATGCAACCTGCATGGAAAGCATCCGTTTTCCAGAAAACCGCTCGTCTGCCTGTTGACCCCGTCCTACCTTTTTAACCACTTTTGTGCCGGGCAACCGCCCGGCTACTTGGTAACCGCCCTCCTGTATGCCTGCCCTACAAACCGATCCGTTTGTCTATTCGTCTGTCGGATGTTTATGTCGCGAATAACTCAAGAAGAATTGCTAGCAGAGATATTAAACATGTTTACAGGCATATGAATTTGCGCACTTACATATTTTTATTTGTTTTTATTCGACGTAACCAGAGTCATGGTCCTCTTAAGCCACACAATGCAATTTTTCAACTTGTGTCACGCGTTACTGCAAACGTATGGCTGCTATATTTGTCAATTAGTTGTTTTGGCTATATTGGGAAAATTGTACAGACATAGCAACCAGCATGTGCACGTGCACACCTGTATGGTTTGGTTCCATCTTTTTCGACATAACCGGAGTAATTGTCCTTTTAAGTGACTGATTGCATTTAGTAAAATGCGAAGCTCGTGATACGTTAATTAGGAAAATTGTATACAAGTTGTTCTTAATTACAAATAAACACCGTTGCCCAATACATCATCTTTTAGCGCCACGCGGGACGGGAGGCGCGATCAGTAACGAGTAAAGAAACATAACATCCCGTTAACGTCTCGACCAAACGGCGGCGTGATCCTTTAAAATCCAGTTTACCGACTGGTTAATCGCTCCACGCTGATACTCGTTGATAACATCGACGTTTGTAAGGTCGTCTTGAAAGTAATTACTGTAATCATTTTGATCACTATGTAAATGTTTTTGACTGGGCTTTCATTTCAAGTGCTTGCTCATAAAACCGTGATGTCTAATTTCCTTGTCGTGACCTTATATTCAACACATTGACTGTATGTATGTACAAATGACGGTTTACGGTTTCTCAAATAACAAGTCCTCTGGGGGCTATGGTCATATGGGAAATTATCGGTGCAATCGATTAAAATCTGCTAAATATGAGCCTTGCACTGAGAAAACGGGTTGTAATGTATGTGCGTAAAGTGTAGTAAAGATAAGGCTGCACAGGCTACTCAAGGACGACACTTTCCAACAAACTGGGTTTTCGCTAAGCAAAGACTTTCTTTAAACGAAATATTACATAAAAGCGGAAAGTTTCTGATAAGCATGAGTGGATTGCTAATATATATATTGGCCGCTAAGGGCTTTATTCTATAGTTTAGTGATACTCGTCAATTATTTGCATGCGTAGCCCGCGTTCGCAAATTTGTTTTCGCGTGTTTTAAGCGGACGCACACACAAACTCTATGCGATGCACATTAAACGTAGAAACTTGAATTGGCGACATCAAACTGTTATTGAAAAAAATATTTTGTGTTTGATAGAGCTGTTAAAGATTTCGAAATCAACACTTTGCGTCAAAACATTAAATATGTCACACGATATTTCGACCAGTAAACAGAATGCCTACATCGCATAAAAAAAACGTATATTTAAAACGCCCGTCGGTACGTTACCGTAATAACCAACCATTCGCAAATGCCGGGCAGGATGTGAACCACTTGCGCTAGTGGTTGTTTTTTGAAGTGGCCAACACGACACCACGCCAGAAAGACAAAAAAGGGGCGACACATGCAATAATTGTCGTAGTGGTCCCCTTTTAGTCGGCGTGGTGGAGACCATCTTTAAGACCGCACATCCGCCTGAACGATGTGGTAAAAATCAGCCACAACATATCCGCTTGGACGCTTTCTTCAAATACATATTTGAATTTAACGTTTTTAAGGCGAAATAGTCCTCTCTTCGCGGGGCCTGACAATAGGTAAACTACCTATAAGCCAGGAATTTTAAGTGACCCCGCGCTATGCGACATAAGCCACTTAATGGAGAGCGATGCTGGTGTTTAGAAAGATGTTAAAAGTTCATTCTGATAATATCTGACAAGAAGTGTTATATCATCTGAAAGTTTGTTGTTGAATAGTTGAAACAAAAGTAACAAAAATAATTGACTTACAAAACCATCATGTTTGGAATAGTTTACAGTCATTGAACTAATACAATGAATGGAATAACAATTGGATTTTACCAGAAATTGAATGCGGGATTTGAGCTATTCTTATGGTTTTTCGATCTTTTAAAATAATTATCCCTAAAAATATTGAAAAAGTAGAAACACACATGCATAATTCGTCAATCCGTGAACAGATCCATTTAATTTGCCCTTATGACTTGGTCACTTTGGTTACAATGTGAGCAAATACTTCGCGTGGCACAAAAGAAAGACTTTTTGTTCATGGTAAGAAATAACCTTTTATTAATTGTCATAGTAATAAATATATTAACATATTACATGATAACATTTACAACGTATATATATAAAACACATATGTCAACAAATTGATTTGATCGAAACTGTACTACGCCCTGACATAAATCATGAATCAAATATCATTTAATACCCCACCCGCGCAAGTTTGTCTGATTTTAAAAGTGATTAAAACGTTTTAAACATTTGAATAGCATTAATGAAGTACTGCAACTTATTAAAGTTCTGTAAATAGTTTATATTATTAGAAATGTATAAATGAAAATAACTACCCAATGAAAGATAATCAATAGATTGTTGAGATTGTCTTTATTTTGAAAATACATTATCCATCTGAACAAAGGACAGTTAACGTCGGTAAAATAATCAAACCAGAGAAAACAATATTAATTCAGAATACATTAAATTTACAGCCACGACTGAACACACCTCTTAACCGACTGATAATATATTAAAATGAGCCACTCTATTTCCGCTTTAATGGATTTTTTTGTTAAAGGAAGTCTTTTGTAAACGAAAATCCAGTAAAGGCTGAAATTTACGGTCCCTGATTAGCCTGTACATACTGCATAGGCTAATCTGGGACGCCAATTAACGCACATGCATTAAACTCCGTTTTCCCTGAGCACGACTCAAATGATTCTTTGACAATTTGGTGCTCCTCACATTTATCTTTTAACACAAGGACGAACACTACAAGAGATAACATACTGAGGATTCGTTTCATGAATCAATGAAACTTTCGAACATTTTTCGACAAAACCAATAGGAAATGTGTGGACTCTGTAAGATGCAATGAGGTAAATTAATTATTTTTCTTTAAATATTCTACGAAAACTGTGTACTCTTTGCAACAAAACTAACAGCATTCCCTTTAATTTTAATAGATGGTCCGATAGACGCGGAAAGCCTGATAGGTCCGATATCGCGATAGAGCGCGGGTTGTGTTTTTCCATTTCTGTGAAAGCGGAGAGTGGTATCCCCAATTAGCATGTGCGGACTACACAGGCTCATCTGGTACGACACTAAACGAACATGCATAAACATTCTTGGAGCGCGGCAAATATATTTTCGACATGATGGATAGGTTCTAAGAGTATATAATAGTAAAGAGTATAAATACAGTATTCTAACATATTTTGTTTAAACTTTAAACAAAGATAATTTATTCAGCTGCATATAAATAAAGAAGACTTCACTGTTTCCGAACGGCTCGCAGTTCTACCTCCACTTTTGGATATAACGGAAGACACTGAAATCACAAGTTTAAGCGTTCAGATCTTGAAGGTTTCCTAGATGGTAAATGTTTTTTGTTTTTTTTGGCATATACGCGTTATTTTCAAAATACATGTAGTTGAATTTCTTATATATTTGTTACATTCAAAAATGTAAAATACACACAAATAAAGACTTTTAATAATAAAGAAACGTATTAATAATTGAATCGAAAATCATCACGTGATGTGAAACTGCGGCGAGGGTATAATTTCTCTTCATTTTCTTTTTGAGCCTCGCTCTGTGAAAGCGGGGCTTAATGCATGTGCGAAAATTGTCGTCCCAGATAAGCATGTGCAAACCGCACACACTAATCAGGGACAACACTTTCCGCCTACCCTGCTTATTTGTGTTTAAAAGAGACATTCTTGAAACGAACCTTAAATGCGGTAAGTGTGTCCCTGAGCAGCCTCTGAGGACGTCAAATGTATTAAGCCCCGTTTTCTCAGAGCGAGGTTCATATGATTCGTGTATAAATGATAATGCACGTTTTTTCAATATCCGTAAGCATTGAGGCAATAGTGGAAGTAAACGAGATGAACTGTTAACGATATTATTTGACAAGCATAATTTTACGTGTTTGTTTCATAAATAACAATCTGGTCGGTTATTAACTACCAATTAAAGAACCATGACCTACATCACCTGATTCTACATTGAAGTGGATGAAGAGGCACAATTCTATATCATGACCTAAACTAATTTGTATAAGGAATCTTGCAATCACTAAGGGCGAAGGTACACACGAATCCGAGAGCCAGCCAGTAGGTATACACGTATGGTTGAGTAATGGTTACATGACACTTAAAATACATTAGAAATTGGTTTTCGTGCACTATGTTGGTTCCGAGGGATAACTCTTGTTTGTCAAAAAGTGACCGTAAAAGGTGCAAAAATGGGATAAATTTGCTCTTTTTTGATCCTGTGTTTAAAACTAGCTATACAGAGAAAATATGCTAAATGGAATGCTTAATAGACTCACAATACTTAAAAGGCTGTTTGTGCATGTTATTTAATTAACAGGCGAAATATGCTTACAATCTATATATGCTGCTAATTAGGCCTAATGTTCTCAATAGGCTGTATAGTTTATCCTATTTGATAAACTTGCTTAACAGGTTAAATATGTCAAATGGACTTCCAAATAAGCTAAATGTACTAAGGAGGCTGTATGTTTCTGACCTTTAATTTACCATTCTGAATATGATAAATATCTTAAATTCGCTGCTAAATACGTTGAATGTGCTAAGTAGCTGTATATTTTATCACATTTTATTAACTTGCCGAATGTGCTTAATAGGCCAGACAGGCTGTTAAATAGTCTAAATAGACTCCATTGAATGTATATAGACAGTTTTGTTCAATATTCTGAATATGCAAAATACCTTTAATATGATGCCGAATAGGCTAAATGTACTTAATATGCTATATATTGTATCCTATTTAATAAACATACTAAATAGACTCATTTGGCTGCTAAATAGGCTGATGTTGCTAAGGTTCATCATATTTAGTACACTTGCCTAAAATGCTAAATAGTCTGCTAACTAGGCTGTTTGTTTCAACCTTTTTATTCAACAAATGCAAAATAACTTAAATATCATGCTAAATACATGTACCTCTTTCGACATGGACGTCGTCATCTTGGCTTTGTTTTGATCATCATGTGATTACCCTCTCTGTTAGCGCAACCTCGGACGTATCATTGACTCGTTTTTTAAAGGATTTCCCAAAAAAGGTTGTCCACTTGATTAACAGCCGTGACATAATAAACTTGAATATTATAAATGAAAATGTGTTCTCGTAAATTTACATGTACATGTCTGTAAGTATTTAAGTAGTTTTTAACAATCATAATAATAATAATTCAATAAAAATAGAGATACTGTTAACGGGGTGTAAATCTCATTGTTAATTGGTAAGCATCGTTGATGACTTACGTCCCTTTAATAACCACCTTCTATTCGTGAGTTTACGGTTGTTACGTTATGCGATTGTAGACTTGAAATAATACATTGGTGTTGGAACAAAAACACTTGTATAAGACGACAACTGACAGCCATTTGTAAATAAAATAACTTTATTGACTTTGCCGATAAAGGTAAAACTATGAGCTTAAATTCTTACAACAACAAAGTATGTTCATCCGTTTATAATTGTAAAATACGTAATGTTTGGTTTAGATGAAAAACTTATCTCCAATTATGAAAAAAACATGCTTCACCATTTTCGGATCAGATAAACACGACTACATCTTTTATAAATCAAGTGAAGACATAAACCATGCACCGGCTTTCATATTAGCGATGCTATTTATAAAGGCAATGTTTTGTGTGCGAATTATGCGCGGTGCAGTTTCAATAATTCAATAAACAAACAGGCGACGCACCCACGGCGTATGATGCTCACAGAATGCCGGCCAGATTGTCTGTCTATTACATAATTACCTGTGAATAAGTTCATTACAGCTTCCGATGGTTCGACTCTTAAAAGCTCTTTCCTCGATGTATTGTGTAATTTTACTGACTATAAAGTCCTCTTGTTTGTTTATGTTGGTGTGGTTGAACGTTCATTGCAATGAAATCTTACGTTTGTATTTGTATGTACTGAAATCTTCTTAAAACATCAATGACCGTTTACGGAACGTGTTTTCTTTACATTCCAGATTTTATTGTGTCTGTTTATTGCGTTTTTGTTATTTTAAGTGAAAAACTCTGAATTTAAATTGGTAATTTATATAGAACAAGATATGTATCCACTGTCCACGGGTGTCTTCACATTTCTCTTATTACTAAAAGCTCCACTCACATCGAAAAAAAGAACCAAAATACCTCGGCGCACAAGTTCACATTCTGGGCAATAGGTTTCTAAACTTTCAACAAGGACGCACAAGGTTGAAGCTATATGTCCCCTTCCTCTGAGTTCGCCGAATAGTCACTAAATATAGAAACGTTATGAGCAACCCGTCTGTTTCCTCCTTGTCTTTGATTGCTATTGGCTATGCCTATGTCAGTCTTTGATTTCCGTTTTTCAATAATATATTTTTAAACTTCACTGAATTACAAATTTGTATGTGTGTGTGTGTTTCAATGAAATGCACTTGAGTATCGCTTTGGGAAAACCGGGCTAAATGCATGCGCGTAATGTGTCGTCCCAGATTAGCCCGTGTGATCCAGTCAAGCTTATTATGGACGACACTCTACACATTTATGTTTTTTTTCGTTTAAAGGAAGTCCTTCTGAACGAATATCAGGTGAAGGCTGACATGGTCGTTCTTGATAAGCTTGTGTGGACTTCACATACTATTTTGGGACGACACTTTACGTAGATGCATTAAGTCCGGTTTTCCCAGAACGAGGCCCACTTAGTTTCTTGCGCTACCAATGTTTTAATCAAAAGCTGTTAGAAATCTATCCTACTAAAATGCTTTGAATTTGAATTTCCGCACAAACATTGCCCCATGGAGTTGTGCGTTATTTTAGTCTGGTTCACATGCATTTTCAAATTGTTGTCAGCAACCACACCGTTGATTTGAAGGTAAATGGGATTTCACTTGGATAAGCAAACCAAGTTTTCATTGGTTATGATATGGGAAGAGAATGACTTTACGAGGCCAACAAATGTACCTGCCTAAGAAGCGATGTGACAAGAACTAGGAAAAACGGGGCGTATTGCATTTGCGTAAAGTATCGTCCCAGATTAGTCAGTGTAGTCCGCATAGGCTTATCCGAGACGACACTTTCCACATTCATGAAATAATCCGTGTAAAAAGTATCGTCTAAGCAAAAATCCAGTTAAAGGAAGGAAAGTGTCGTCTCTGATTAGTCTGCGGCTGCACATGCGCGAAGCCCCGTTTTCNGTATGTATGTATGTATGTATGTATGTATGTATGTATGTATGTATGTATGTATGTATGTATGTATGTATGTATGTATGTATGTATGTATGTATGTATGTATGTATGTATGTATGTATGTATGTATGTATGTATGTATGTATGTATGTATGTATGTATGTATGTATGTATGTATGTATGTATGTATGTATGTATGTATGTATGTATGTATGTATGTATGTATGTATGTATGTATGTATGTATGTATGTATGTATGTATGTATGTATGTATGTATGTATGTATGTATGTATGTATGTATGTATGTATGTATGTATGTATGTATGTATGTATGTATGTATGTATGTATGTATGTATGTATGTATGTATGTATGTATGTATGTATGTATGTATGTATGTATGTATGTATGTATGTATGTATGTATGTATGTATGTATGTATGTATGTATGTATGTATGTATGTATGTATGTATGTATGTATGTATGTATGTATGTATGTATGTATGTATGTATGTATGTATGTATGTATGTATGTATGTATGTATGTATGTATGTATGTATGTATGTATGTATGTATGTATGTATGTATGTATGTATGTATGTATGTATGTATGTATGTATGTATGTATGTATGTATGTATGTATGTATGTATGTATGTATGTATGTATGTATGTATGTATGTATGTATGTATGTATGTATGTATGTATGTATGTATGTATGTATGTATGTATGTATGTATGTATGTATGTATGTATGTATGTATGTATGTATGTATGTATGTATGTATGTATGTATGTATGTATGTATGTATGTATGTATGTATGTATGTATGTATGTATGTATGTATGTATGTATGTATGTATGTATGTATGTATGTATGTATGTATGTATGTATGTATGTATGTATGTATGTATGTATGTATGTATGTATGTATGTATGTATGTATGTATGTATGTATGTATGTATGTATGTATGTATGTATGTATGTATGTATGTATGTATGTATGTATGTATGTATGTATGTATGTATGTATGTATGTATGTATGTATGTATGTATGTATGTATGTATGTATGTATGTATGTATGTATGTATGTATGTATGTATGTATGTATGTATGTATGTATGTATGTATGTATGTATGTATGTATGTATGTATGTATGTATGTATGTATGTATGTATGTATGTATGTATGTATGTATGTATGTATGTATGTATGTATGTATGTATGTATGTATGTATGTATGTATGTATGTATGTATGTATGTATGTATGTATGTATGTATGTATGTATGTATGTATGTATGTATGTATGTATGTATGTATGTATGTATGTATGTATGTATGTATGTATGTATGTATGTATGTATGTATGTATGTATGTATGTATGTATGTATGTATGTATGTATGTATGTATGTATGTATGTATGTATGTATGTATGTATGTATGTATGTATGTATGTATGTATGTATGTATGTATGTATGTATGTATGTATGTATGTATGTATGTATGTATGTATGTATGTATGTATGTATGTATGTATGTATGTATGTATGTATGTATGTATGTATGTATGTATGTATGTATGTATGTATGTATGTATGTATGTATGTATGTATGTATGTATGTATGTATGTATGTATGTATGTATGTATGTATGTATGTATGTATGTATGTATGTATGTATGTATGTATGTATGTATGTATGTATGTATGTATGTATGTATGTATGTATGTATGTATGTATGTATGTATGTATGTATGTATGTATGTATGTATGTATGTATGTATGTATGTATGTATGTATGTATGTATGTATGTATGTATGTATGTATGTATGTATGTATGTATGTATGTATGTATGTATGTATGTATGTATGTATGTATGTATGTATGTATGTATGTATGTATGTATGTATGTATGTATGTATGTATGTATGTATGTATGTATGTATGTATGTATGTATGTATGTATGTATGTATGTATGTATGTATGTATGTATGTATGTATGTATGTATGTATGTATGTATGTATGTATGTATGTATGTATGTATGTATGTATGTATGTATGTATGTATGTATGTATGTATGTATGTATGTATGTATGTATGTATGTATGTATGTATGTATGTATGTATGTATGTATGTATGTATGTATGTATGTATGTATGTATGTATGTATGTATGTATGTATGTATGTATGTATGTATGTATGTATGTATGTATGTATGTATGTATGTATGTATGTATGTATGTATGTATGTATGTATGTATGTATGTATGTATGTATGTATGTATGTATGTATGTATGTATGTATGTATGTATGTATGTATGTATGTATGTATGTATGTATGTATGTATGTATGTATGTATGTATGTATGTATGTATGTATGTATGTATGTATGTATGTATGTATGTATGTATGTATGTATGTATGTATGTATGTATGTATGTATGTATGTATGTATGTATGTATGTATGTATGTATGTATGTATGTATGTATGTATGTATGTATGTATGTATGTATGTATGTATGTATGTATGTATGTATGTATGTATGTATGTATGTATGTATGTATGTATGTATGTATGTATGTATGTATGTATGTATGTATGTATGTATGTATGTATGTATGTATGTATGTATGTATGTATGTATGTATGTATGTATGTATGTATGTATGTATGTATGTATGTATGTATGTATGTATGTATGTATGTATGTATGTATGTATGTATGTATGTATGTATGTATGTATGTATGTATGTATGTATGTATGTATGTATGTATGTATGTATGTATGTATGTATGTATGTATGTATGTATGTATGTATGTATGTATGTATGTATGTATGTATGTATGTATGTATGTATGTATGTATGTATGTATGTATGTATGTATGTATGTATGTATGTATGTATGTATGTATGTATGTATGTATGTATGTATGTATGTATGTATGTATGTATGTATGTATGTATGTATGTATGTATGTATGTATGTATGTATGTATGTATGTATGTATGTATGTATGTATGTATGTATGTATGTATGTATGTATGTATGTATGTATGTATGTATGTATGTATGTATGTATGTATGTATGTATGTATGTATGTATGTATGTATGTATGTATGTATGTATGTATGTATGTATGTATGTATGTATGTATGTATGTATGTATGTATGTATGTATGTATGTATGTATGTATGTATGTATGTATGTATGTATGTATGTATGTATGTATGTATGTATGTATGTATGTATGTATGTATGTATGTATGTATGTATGTATGTATGTATGTATGTATGTATGTATGTATGTATGTATGTATGTATGTATGTATGTATGTATGTATGTATGTATGTATGTATGTATGTATGTATGTATGTATGTATGTATGTATGTATGTATGTATGTATGTATGTATGTATGTATGTATGTATGTATGTATGTATGTATGTATGTATGTATGTATGTATGTATGTATGTATGTATGTATGTATGTATGTATGTATGTATGTATGTATGTATGTATGTATGTATGTATGTATGTATGTATGTATGTATGTATGTATGTATGTATGTATGTATGTATGTATGTATGTATGTATGTATGTATGTATGTATGTATGTATGTATGTATGTATGTATGTATGTATGTATGTATGTATGTATGTATGTATGTATGTATGTATGTATGTATGTATGTATGTATGTATGTATGTATGTATGTATGTATGTATGTATGTATGTATGTATGTATGTATGTATGTATGTATGTATGTATGTATGTATGTATGTATGTATGTATGTATGTATGTATGTATGTATGTATGTATGTATGTATGTATGTATGTATGTATGTATGTATGTATGTATGTATGTATGTATGTATGTATGTATGTATGTATGTATGTATGTATGTATGTATGTATGTATGTATGTATGTATGTATGTATGTATGTATGTATGTATGTATGTATGTATGTATGTATGTATGTATGTATGTATGTATGTATGTATGTATGTATGTATGTATGTATGTATGTATGTATGTATGTATGTATGTATGTATGTATGTATGTATGTATGTATGTATGTATGTATGTATGTATGTATGTATGTATGTATGTATGTATGTATGTATGTATGTATGTATGTATGTATGTATGTATGTATGTATGTATGTATGTATGTATGTATGTATGTATGTATGTATGTATGTATGTATGTATGTATGTATGTATGTATGTATGTATGTATGTATGTATGTATGTATGTATGTATGTATGTATGTATGTATGTATGTATGTATGTATGTATGTATGTATGTATGTATGTATGTATGTATGTATGTATGTATGTATGTATGTATGTATGTATGTATGTATGTATGTATGTATGTATGTATGTATGTATGTATGTATGTATGTATGTATGTATGTATGTATGTATGTATGTATGTATGTATGTATGTATGTATGTATGTATGTATGTATGTATGTATGTATGTATGTATGTATGTATGTATGTATGTATGTATGTATGTATGTATGTATGTATGTATGTATGTATGTATGTATGTATGTATGTATGTATGTATGTATGTATGTATGTATGTATGTATGTATGTATGTATGTATGTATGTATGTATGTATGTATGTATGTATGTATGTATGTATGTATGTATGTATGTATGTATGTATGTATGTATGTATGTATGTATGTATGTATGTATGTATGTATGTATGTATGTATGTATGTATGTATGTATGTATGTATGTATGTATGTATGTATGTATGTATGTATGTATGTATGTATGTATGTATGTATGTATGTATGTATGTATGTATGTATGTATGTATGTATGTATGTATGTATGTATGTATGTATGTATGTATGTATGTATGTATGTATGTATGTATGTATGTATGTATGTATGTATGTATGTATGTATGTATGTATGTATGTATGTATGTATGTATGTATGTATGTATGTATGTATGTATGTATGTATGTATGTATGTATGTATGTATGTATGTATGTATGTATGTATGTATGTATGTATGTATGTATGTATGTATGTATGTATGTATGTATGTATGTATGTATGTATGTATGTATGTATGTATGTATGTATGTATGTATGTATGTATGTATGTATGTATGTATGTATGTATGTATGTATGTATGTATGTATGTATGTATGTATGTATGTATGTATGTATGTATGTATGTATGTATGTATGTATGTATGTATGTATGTATGTATGTATGTATGTATGTATGTATGTATGTATGTATGTATGTATGTATGTATGTATGTATGTATGTATGTATGTATGTATGTATGTATGTATGTATGTATGTATGTATGTATGTATGTATGTATGTATGTATGTATGTATGTATGTATGTATGTATGTATGTATGTATGTATGTATGTATGTATGTATGTATGTATGTATGTATGTATGTATGTATGTATGTATGTATGTATGTATGTATGTATGTATGTATGTATGTATGTATGTATGTATGTATGTATGTATGTATGTATGTATGTATGTATGTATGTATGTATGTATGTATGTATGTATGTATGTATGTATGTATGTATGTATGTATGTATGTATGTATGTATGTATGTATGTATGTATGTATGTATGTATGTATGTATGTATGTATGTATGTATGTATGTATGTATGTATGTATGTATGTATGTATGTATGTATGTATGTATGTATGTATGTATGTATGTATGTATGTATGTATGTATGTATGTATGTATGTATGTATGTATGTATGTATGTATGTATGTATGTATGCATTTAACAGTACTTTCATTCAAGTTCATTGTTTTATATTTCCAAACTTTTCAGCAATAATGTGCAAACACAAATGCTTGGTGTCGTAGTCCCTTTAAGCAGACAAACCCTTACGCTCATGAAAGAAAAACATTAACCAATCAACAATCGCGAAAACATCACGTGGTGTATTAGACGCTGTGCGTCATTGCGGACATGTCAAACGCCCTGTTTCAGTCGGCGAATCAACCTCGTTAATGAAAATATCGCGTTATACTACTGGAGAAGAATGATTATGTAACTTTTGAAAAACTTGTGACTTATATATTGTAATATTGGACATTGTGTATTATTACTACTGACGTTGCCTGCAGTTAAAATGCTTTCGGGAAACTAGAGGAAACGGGTAAAATATAGACCAATTATCTAGTTGATATAAGATAAATTATAAAAAGAAAAAAATAACACAGTTTTATAAGAACTTGAATTGTTTGAGATAAAATAGACCCTCTTTAATGTGTGGCATGTTTTCAAAATCTATATGCTTGCATAAGTCCGGAAGACTATAGTGATCAACAAATGCTAATTAATATCATTCGATTGCCGAAACAGTTATCTTTACTATTATGTATCTCTAAATTGTTAAAACTTGATATATCTGCTAGGCATTCAACTACCATATTGTTATCTAAAAAATTTCATAACGGACACGTAACCTCCGGACAGATGCATTAATGTATTTAAAGAAAATTTACATTGTAATCACGTTATTTATGATTGTATTTATAAAATAATCAAGAAAATACGTATTCCAAACAATTGAATTAATAATTTGCAGGGATTTTTATTATGTAATAAAAAAGTTAAGAAAAGTTACATTTTATTTAAAAATAGTTTGTTTGTTTTATGCTTTAAAAATATGCTTAGTATATAGATATCGCAAAAATGTTTTGTGAATATTATTAATGTTATAAAAAGAGTTAATTCGTTGTCGCTCACGTTTAAAAATAACCACCATGTGCATTTACTTATTTTATTTAGTGCATCTTAATAAGAAATTAGAAATAAATATTAAATAATTAGTAAATATTCCTGCTAGTCATTGTTAGTACAAGGATTCTCAATCCACTCCTCCTTGACCTCTTTTTACTCCTTCATCACCTCCATGTTCGCATTCTTTTACTCTATCCTTAATTCCTGGCAGGTGTACTTATTATGCCTCATTACATCTCTCTTCTTTTGTCGCAGAGGCCCATGATATATGTCTTGTTTTTCCTCCTATCTCTCACAAGAACTTTTTCGGCCGATGACAGCAGGACTTTCGGGGCTGCAAACTTGACCTATCTGTGATTGAACTGCCTCTGCTATCTCTGGGTCTTTGAGTTTCTCCAATGAAACTCTGATGCGAGGTTTCTTGGTGATGCGCTTGATGTTTAACTTCAGCTTGATGGTGGTGAGCACTAAGTCATGGCCATTGCCGATGTCTGTGCCAGCAGAATGCTCATTATTTGTTGTTTTTGTATAAGTAATATTATCATCATCATGATTATATTTTATATTGAAATAAGGCGAGAAATACTTATGAAATAACATATATATCTTTTACAAAATTAAACTTTGATTTTTGTCATCATTATCATCATACACAAAAACAACAAGAATCAGAAATATTTTAATGCAATTTCAATTACACGACGAAAACATAAATCACCACTATCACTATTATCATTATCATCATCATCATAAACCTAACTAATAACAAATTCTTGGATAACCCAAAAGGATGCGTTTCGTCTTATATAAATACCGCTTGCTACAAAGCTTTGATACTTGCTTGGATGTAATCTATAAACACTATCATTTATTTGTTCACTTGTTATTTTTGGTTTTTGCTCGTTTCAGAAAATTGAATTAAATTCCAACTTCAAACAAAAATGAAAGAATAAGTTAAAAAAATATACTCAATAGTTTTGCAATTTTAAATAAGCATTATGGAAATTGAATGTCTGGGTCGAATAAGATGCTTTACGTTTCTTCACTGTTACAATATAATTACCTCCCTTAGTTACACATTTGCCACTTAATAAATATCGAAATGTGACTTTTTAATTCAATGTGTTTGCTGCATAATACAACTTAATCAGGTCAATGTTTTTGCTGCATTATACAACAATCAGGTCAATGTTATAGCTGCATAATAGTACTAAATCAGGTCAATTTGTTCGCTGCATAATACAACAAAATCAGGTCAATGGTATCGCTGCATAATACAACTTAATCGTGTCAATCGTTTCGTTGCAAAAAACAACTGCATAATTCAACAGTCAGATCATCATCAATGTTTTCTTTGCATAATACAACTATCTCATGGATGTCCAAACCCTGACAAATACATTTTTTACAGTGATGTGTTCATTTGATTTTGCGTTCATTTGCAGTTCTTATTGATATCCCAGTTTTTAAAATGGCAGCGTTTTATCGTCTGTTTATTACATTGCTTGAGGAAGATGCTAGACGGTATTTCATGGCCTTGAACTTATTTTTTGTTAGTTTATACATGTTTATAAGCCACACTCTATTCCATTACATTTCTATTTCATTTATCATTTTTAACAACATCTGGAGCAGTTAAACAAAACTTATATGTCAAACAAGACAACCACCAATTAGAAACACCCTTAATGTTATTGTATAACATTTCACAAAACTGTTATGGTGTAGATATCATTATATCACATGTGTTGCCTTTCCAAGATTTTCTTGTGAGTATGAATGTATCAGTCCCACTTGTGTTTTCCGGTAAAAAGAAATCACACTGTTTGTTCCAACCAGGAGCGATAGGACTATTGTAAGCGATTATCTGATATTATTGTAAAGTGATTAACTCTTATCGTGTTTAATTTGGTAGTAATTGTATGTATGAATTAGGATGCACTGTATACCAGTGCTTATCTATCTGTCATGCAGAGTCAACATTTAAGCATGCCCTTCCGTTAACAAGATCTGCTTAACGCTCCACACCAGTGGTTATTTCCGTTAATCACAATCGTGACACCAAAGTGTGTCTTGTACTAAAATGTATATATATTTAAGAGTAGACACAATCCTTTAATATTGTGTATGCCCCTGCATCGACTGATGTGAGAGGTACTTATTGACTGACCCATCCGTCCATCTGTACAAGGTTAACTTGACATGACACGTTCCATATAACAACAATAATGTTTCCTACCGAGTTTTGATATGTAAATAAAGTTTATAGTATATAGATCAGATGTTATCTCTGAACACTCACAATAAGCTCACATCAGCTGTTCTCCGTTTGACTATGACATAAACCAATTGTTTTAACTCATTCAGAAGGTCAAAATTCTTGTTCAACCCAATTTAATCATTTTGTCTAGCATCAAAACCGCCTCCTACTTGATACTTGTATGGATGTTGTCGTTGACCACTCTCAACACACCAACACCACCTGACTTAATTATTACATTGACATTTACCTTATTTTGCACTTAGATTTTTCTCTTGGGCCGATTACTTGGTCGTCCCTTATTGTCATTGTTCATTCTACTGGCATTGCTTGATGTTAGAGGTATATTGCAATTTGCTGTACATTTTTTGTCTGTCTGTCGGAGAATAACCAACAATAATATAATTGATCTAGCATCAATATTTAGTGTTGCAAAGCTTTGTTACATGTCAGGATGTTGTCTCTGGACAATGCTAAACACAACATCTCACATGAATTAATTTTGACCTTGACATTGCCCTGAAAGTTCACACATCTCTTTGGGGTCATACTGTGATGTAACTAACAAAGTCACATAACCATGGGGTTTGATATTTCAGAATAATGACGAGTGTGTGACAACCACTTTTGGGACGTTCGTCACCATCTGTGATAACACAACGCTGGTGATAGTTCAAATAAAAGGCAGCAGAAGAACAAAAAGAAGAAACATAAAAAGTTCATTGTTTAATAAATATTGAATTAACAATTTTATCAGATCAAATATATAAAACCCAGAGACTAAAATGCAACCACTCCTGTCATATCAACATTGCAGAATTTAACGACTGTAAACGGATGCTCAACGCTACGATTTAAAAGACCATGTATTCATGCTTTGGGATCAATGGCGTACTGAAACATTTTGTTTTCTCAATCAAGGATATTTAATAATATTTGTACAAAGATTGTACAAAATAAAACCTATCACCAAAAGGGGTTTTGTGGAGTTGGTCCTTGTTAATTTAGGGAAGATATATAAAAATAGACACAAATTGGTGTCCGCATCATGAATGAATTGAAACGAAATGTTACCCAAAGTACATATAATAAAATGAAGTGTTCAATGGTTTACAAGAAATGTCAATTGTTTATGTATACTATTTGTCATGTCAGGTATAAAAGGCATCTTAAGTGCCAACTCTAAAAATTGCTGACGATAAGTATTATAAGAGACTATGGACATTTTGCTGAGTTTGTATTCAAATACTGATGACAATCTGTGTATTTATAAATCTTTGCTGATGAGAAGGGTTATTATGTATAGTGTTTGAATGATCTGACCAACACATTATATCATATCATTTAATTATTTTTATTTTCTATACAAAAATAATATAATCGTTGCTCTCATGTTCAAAATGATGATGTTAATAATGATGATGATGATGATGATGGTGTTGGTCATGGTGATTAGGATCATGCTAACGATGATGATGATAATGAGGAGGAGAATAATGATAATGCTGTTGATGCTTGTGGTGAAGAAGATAAGAAGCAGATGATGATGATGATGATGATGATGATGATGATGATGATGATGATGATGATGATGATGACAACACGCGGTGGATCGGTATTATATATGTTTTATGGCCATGCTTGTAATTGAATAAGACTAATAGGAAATTGGCTCTATCTCTTCAAACACTCGGTAATTCAGTCCTGCTTATCCGATGATCATTACCATGTGCTTGTTAATTGGCATGAATAAAAAGAGACTTCTCCAAACTGAACAGTCATTAATCAGATCCTGCCAGCAATCAAAACATATGCTAATTAATTTAACTATCATCCTTCAATAGCAACTCTAAAGACTGGGTAACGCATAAATGTATGGCATTTTGAATCTGCTGCTTATCAAACACACATTGTATAATAGTACTGCAAAAGACTAATATGAGGGTTAAGCCTTGAGGTGAAAAGAATTTGGAAATTTAAGCACATGAGACTTATATTTGTACAGCCCATTCGGACTATGACTAGCGTAGCGCAAAACATTCTTGTCCAACAGATGGTTGTATAGACTCTGGCTAGGACTTTTTTTGCGCAGATTGCTGAAAGACCTATCAGGGGCATAGCTGGTCCATAAGGATTCATATTACTGTTTTGTGTAAGCTGACGCCCATAATCCCCTCTGAAGGACAGGGAATTAAAAAAAATACTTAGTCAGCATTCTTAAGTAAAGAAATAGTACATATTAAAAATATACTCTTGGTTCACCAATTCACAATTTCACCTGTATATGTATTTTGTAAACAAAACTGATAAGCTTACTATGCTGTAAATATACAGTTCATATTCAGGAGTAACAAATTGTTCCTGAACCGGTTTTACAATCACCTTTAGTCTAGGGTTTGTCTTTAAAGGGACTGTAAACCACGAATTACGAAAAAAGAAAAGTTCTACAATACCGTATTTTTTTACAATTATTAGTTTATATTGATTAAAATATCACGACTGATATATTACATTACTTGAAAAAAGTTCATATTTTCAGTATATTCGGTAATAAAATTTCGCGATGTGAAATCGAAAGTACATCGCGAAAATAGGTGACATACCGATATACACACTATAAATACCACGTGACGATGATGATCAATCTACTTGTGTTATTTAAGAAATAATCGACGGGTAACCGTTGGTTATTGCGGTAATAACAAACGGTATGGAGTTCCGATGTGTAGGAATTAAACCACGAGGGCGTAGCCCGAGTTGTTTGGTAACTATTTCCCACCAGATGGGTATGCTGCCACAAGTTCGATCAAATATACAGATTTCAACGGAGTCGTCAGTTTTATGCTGAACTGCAAAGGCTTTGATAGCAAGTTTTCTTTTCCAATAACAACGGGAAAGCCAACCCACAACAAGCCTCCGTGTCTCCTGTATAAGGTAAGAACTGCAGTGTTTTCTGACAAAAGTAATGTGTGTATTTTTTATTACTAAATACGTAACTTTTAAGTATTTTAAAGAGTTATGCGTAAACATTAAGCATACAAGCAATGATGTAAATGGGACATATATAACTTGGATTTTTGTGTGAATTAATCGAAGGATTTATAGGTATGTAAACAGTAACATTTAAATCCTTTATAATATTACCTCAGTAACAAGGGTTTTGTCCAAATAATCACTTTGTTCTCAGCTGTGCGAATTTTTAGAACTGGCGATATCCGTCAAACACTCATTAAGTTCTATATACTGAAAAAATATATTTACCCCAAAACTATTTTTTTGTACTTACGTTCATTGGATCTAACACTTCAAACAAGCATTGCACATACGTTTGAAGCTTATGATATTTTGAGGTTTATTAAAAAAGTTTCCTCAAATCACAAAGACTGAAAGTTTAGCGAAGCTATATTTGACGCGCTATTTAACAGAAGAGGATTAAACAGGACATGTCTTTTTGCATTAAACACTTTATTATAACAAAATTGATGTCCTGATTTTTTTTCTTAATATGCTTACTGTCACATTTACAAATCACGTAACGCATGTTGGTAATGTGTTTGTCTACTAGGCTCAGGAAATCGTGAAAGCTGTGCGTCACTCTTCCATAATGAAAGCAACAGTCGTCGATCTCTAAGAATACTTCACAACATTTACCAACCTGCTGAGGGATTCACAATATCTAAGTCAAGATAGCGATGCCCAAAATGCAGTGGTGAAATTAGCCAAGGTAGTTTGATAGTGTTATGGCGTGTCATATTGCACGTTTCTCGCTTATTGTATAAGAATAATGATAGAATATATTGTTTCATGCATTTTTCACCATTTGAAACAGATTGCAATAAAGCCCCATCCCTGAAGTATTTTTAGCTCATACATGTATGTGATTGCATTTTGTCTTTCAATCGTACAGCGTCGTCCGTTGTGCGTTGTCAGCATTAACATTATGAACTCCAGTGGCCACATTGAGTGACCTATTTTTTTGTGAAACTTTGTCAGAATAGTTTGTATGAGTTACAAAATCTGTATCGTGTGGAAAAATACATTATCAGGCACAGATGTTATATATCAACTTTCAATTTTCTCACGTATTTGTTCCCTTGATGTCTCGGCTGAATGGCGATCAAGGGGTGGGGCTGTTTTTATTTTAAACTATTGTAAACTATGGTCACGGTGAAAGCTTGAAAACACTCTAGCAGTCGCATTGTTTTCCAAATCCTTAGACAAAATGTTACAGACATTAAATAAGTTCTAGTAATGTCTCTGCCAAGCGAAAACAAATCAGGTCTATCGAAAAGAATGGTTGCCGAGAGGAAAATCTATTAACATATTATAGTTATTTGCAAACACTCTTAAGTAATATGTTTTGCTCAATCATCATGAAACATGAAACTCTCCCTGAGAGGATGTTCTCATGATTTGTCAGCCGAGTGTGTAAATGGTCCCTAACAGTTGCAAAATATGGGTGACATGGGTTTGGCGGTTTTCTGTATATGACAAATGTGAAGTCACTTGAATTCGCTGTTACTAAAATTGCTCAATTCAAATTGTAGAATTGTTGCGCGGTCTTAAAAATGCGCAATGTAAATTTTGGGAAAAAAAAAGTTCTGATCCAAATATTCATGGGTTTGAAGATGTAAAGCTATCTATTATGCCCCCTTCGATGAAGAGGGGGTATATTGTTTTGCTGGATGTCGGTTGGTCCGTCTGTTGGTAGACCAGTTTGTTTCTCATTAATAACTTGTGAATGGATTGACCGATTGGCTTGATACTTCACATGCGCATTGGGTTTGGGAATTTTAAACCCGGTCGAATTCGAACTAGTGAATTCTCAGTAATGTTTGTTCTGACACCTGGCAACCTGCCGGCCGATAAACGCTTATAATAGAATCCTATTTGCATTGCTTTACCTTTAATGAAAGTCTATCTGGAGGTTACACAAACGTTAACTTTATTGAAACTTAATTCAAGGGTTAAATTACTTAATGAAGTTGATATACTCATTTAAATTCATGGTAATTAGTCTTGTTTCATTGGCTTCTATATCGAGTTAAGTATTGAATTGGGAACTAAACCACACAGAAACATATATCATTTGCTGTCCTTATCAAGTAAAGTATTTAATGTGGAACTGAACCACACTTAATGAGTTATCTTTGGCTCTCTATATCAAGTAAAGAATATCATGGGGAACTAAACCACACTGAATAGTTATCATTGGCTTCCATATCAAGTAAAGACTATAATGGGGAACTAAACCACACTGAAATAGTTATCATTGACTGTCCGTCTCCAAGTAAAATATATAATGGAGAGCTTATGTGCACGGAAATAGTAATCATTTGCTGTCTGTATCAAGTAAAGTATTTAATGAGGGACTAAAGATCACTGAACTACATATCCATTTCAATAATTTGTTCCCGCATTTCACTATCAGGAGAACGTTTCATTGATTTGAAATTTAGCTGTTGTTTTGGTGATTAAATATAGCCGTTTCCATTTGATGTTACCGTTGGAAAAAGACACCTTACTATTGACTACAGCAGAGATGATGTGTTTCCTGGATGCTGTTGGTACAGCTTTGAAGCAGCACTTAACAGATGTTGCCAAAGATGTTGTCGATGAATCAGTGAATGACCTCAGAGTAAACACGGTAGTGTGTATTGATAAAATTAAAGACTATTTGGAGACATGTAAGCAAGAGCTCGCAAAGCAGACAGAATTGCATAAACAAGAATTTAATGAGAACGCAGACAAACACACGCAAGCCTTTGATGAGAACGCAGACAAACACACGCAAGCCTTTGATGAGAACGCAGAAAAACACACGCAGGATTATTATAAACTCACAGTCACACGCAAACGAAAATTTGATGACCTTGCAGACAAATGCACGAAGGAGTATGATGAACTCACAGTCATACGCAAAAAAGATTTTGATGAGAAAGCAGAAAAACGCTTGAGGGACATCAATGAGCAGTGTGGAAATACCACTTTCACTGAAACATTCTACAAACAGTCCTGTGAAGGTATGACTAATTGTTAAGCATGCAATTTCTAACGACTTTTTAAATAGCAAGACTTACATTTTAATTATCATTGTTCTTCCAAGAAATGGAATGCGCTTGATCACATGTATATTTTAAAGTGATTATCCTGATAATAGTAATTTATAAGCCAACTGTTAAATACGTTTGATTTCCTATGCTTCAAAGAATGTCAATGAATTCTGAGAGAATTGTCAAAATAGTAGTGTACTAGTAAATATTATTACTTTACCAGGTAATCAGGTTTTGAACACATTTGACCTAGATTTTGGCTTTTCCATTCACCGAATGGTAAGAGCCCTACTACTCACCCAAATGTCGGTGTCGGCGTAATGCTCTGATTTTAAGGCCGTCATTGATTGTCCTGGTAAACTTTTGATGATTGGGAGATAAAGATAAGTTGGGCACAGGCACTGCAGGGAGTGATAATCTGTGGTCAGGGGAGCTAGATAAACTCTGATAGCTAGATAACTCTGGAAGGTTATAATTGGTTGCCCTGGTAAACTTTGGATGATTGGGATGTATATAAACATTAGCTGGACACAGGCTCTGAAGGGAGTGGTAATCGGTGGTCAGATCAGGTCATGACTCAATTCCACATAACTGAGTAGTTCTCTATACGTATCTTTGTAGAAGAAAATGGTTTAGGGCTCAGATAAATACTTTGTCAGTTACTAGTATATTTCAAAATGTTTACTGTATACTACTTACTTGTTATAATTTTGCTTAGTTTTTTAGCTCGACTATTCAAAAAATAATCCAAGTTATCTGTGTACTACTCATCCAAATGTTGTTGTCGGTGTCCACAATGCTCTGGTTTAGGTAAACGTGCAACATCTCTACATCACTGTTTCTTCCACAGGTATTCAGATGAAACTTGACACATGTGTTCCTGGACATTGGGCATTGTTACAAACAAAGTTTCATAACTTCGACCTGCAATTAAGCAGCATTATATCAAATCGTTTTGCTTAGAAATTGGTTAAAATGAACGTGCAACTTCTTAATATCAAATGTCGGTTTCGCAACGTGTTTCAGGTTGCGGTTATTAATTTAAACTTTAAATCAATAGATTGTGAAATATTTCATATCAGTTTGTTTTATGATTTCAGAAATGCTCCGAAGTTTGACGACGCATTACGAGAACACTCTTAGTCACGTTACTACCTCGCCATTAAATGACAGGGTTCAAGAACGCTTAGATGACATTTACCTGCCACCCAATGTGCAGCTCATGAAGAAATGCAAGGGATCCTTTATGAATACTGGTACACAAATTCCAGAATACAGAAATGTGTTTTAAACGGACGGTAAACTAAGCCGACATACGTTTATTCAATGAAAAGCAGGATCTGGGAAATCCACTTTCCTCGCCAAGCTAGTTATGGACTGGTGTAGCGCTTATACAACACAATCAGTCGAACCGTTGCCAAAGGCCGCCATTAACAGTGCCGATGGGGATTCACCATGGAGACGAACTACATTCTTTAAGGATTTAAAGACTCTGACATCTTACAAGTTCATAGTTCATGTCACTCTAAGAAATTCGGTTCAGGAGTTTGAAATTTTAGAGATGATTAAACAACAAATAATTGATTCCATTTACAGCAAAGAAGATCGTGAGAATGCGTACAAACTACTGAATGAGATCATGAAACGTGAACGTTGTTTGGTTCTACTGAATGGTCTAGATGAGTGGACCGGTACTGGGGGTCATTGCCTGCCGGTATTGGCTGCATCCCTCAGCCAGTGCGATGTGTTGATTACAACTCGACCTTGGAAAATGACACAATCGAAAATACCCGACTCAAAAATTGACACGTTGCTGCAACTAGCGGGTGTTAACGAGCCTTTTGATGTGAGCAAAACACTTCTGGCTTGTAGATGTGATTTTAAGGAAAGCGAGGATTTGGATGATAAACAATCTGAATTTGAATCGTACGTATTTGAAAACGACTTTAATGAACTGCTGGTCTCACCGATGCTGTTGTCGTTGATTGTGGAGTCATGGGCAGAAGTGACTGAACTGAAGGGTTCTAGGTGTGAAATGTACAGCTTCTTGCTGGAAAGTCTTCTTAAGAAGGCGAACAGTGAAACGAGTGAATTTCAAAGACCGCCATTTCGATGCTTCACATGTACTCAATATATAAAACCCAACAATGAACACATGGATCGTTTGGCTGAAGCGGCATTTTATTTATTATTTTCAGATAAGCGGGAAAATTCACTGGTGTGTTTAGCATTACAGAATTAAAGAATTTGCATTTAAATCCGGTATTTTATCGGCAACACGAAAGGGATCTGTATTACGATCATCTTCAGCATTTTCTTTTATCCATAAAAGCTTACATGAATTCCTCGCTGCTTATCATATCGCCCGTAACACCCATCTCAATCTCATTGGTGAGGTCATTTCCAGATATCTTCATCGTCATGAGGATGCATATCTCGACATATCCCAGGTTTTCATTTTTCTGTGTGGACTGGACATCATGGCTGCAAATAAGCTTTCTGGCATGATGGATGAACGCAATAATGCTCGTTAGGTAAACTCAATGTTTGATGATGAAAATAAGCTTGGTAAGATCATACTACAAGGATACAGAGAAGCTGTTGCCAATGAGCAAACTAACATTGCCCTGAAACTTAGTCACCTCGTCTGCAGCTATTGCAATATGAGTGACGTTAATAGCGTCTGGAAAAAAAACACGCTCAATCTGCTGTCATTGGACATATGCATTGTGTTGATTGACCGAGATAGTCCTGCTCCGGACTGTGATAGTTCACCTACAACAGTCGAGTCTCCATCCCATATTGAGTTTAACCTGTCGTCCTGCCACATGCTGAAATCATTACTTCTAGAAGGGAACGGCTTATGCCCCCACCACCCTGTAAAGACATGGGACATACAGATTTGTAATAAACAACATCTCCTATACCATCGGACAGACTTTCATTAAAATGCTAATTGAGTGACCTGCTTAGAAAGTTTTCAAAATCCTTCAGGTCCACTGCTGGTTGATCACCAGAGAAAAACATCTTCTCTGGAAGGAAGCGTCCCAGAGCTTTGATATTTAGTATGAAACATTATATAATGGTCATAGTATACACAGTTTGTTCAAATCATGTCCATCTGGTTACTTTTATTCATCTTTTCTTTTATATACACTTATTTTATGAAATAACATTCAATAATTTCTTTTATAAATCAACAAGACCCAGTGATGTTGTATTTGATATGCAACGCTGTATAGTGGTCTACCGTCACGATTGTAAAAGATATTTCTCTGTGGTCTAAAACGGCTACGCTCCAAGGTCACGTGATTGTTATAAAATTGAGTTGCAAGATAGCTTTAAGAATCATTGTCCCTGAAACTACATGTACCAGAGATTCGATATTTGATGCTATATCAGATATTGGTCCTCTAAAAGGTTTATTTAAATTAAATGGCCATATACATGTAGTCAAAAAAGATAACGCCATACGGTCACATTTTGAATATACTCTTAAGCCACAAAATGACATTTAAATTTTAATGTCCTGTGAAGCTACACGGCCCAGATGTTATCAATTTGGTATTTTACGTTTGTTCCGAATATTCCTCTTGGGTTAGAACTGGCCATAATCCGGAGGTATATGGTTCATATATTATAAACAAATCGTACATAGGTACGTGCGATATTGACCCCTTTGGTTAATAACAATATGAGCTATAGTCAACAACTATTTGTCCGAGAGGAAGATGCGAAGGTGGCATGTATACCTTCACTTATGATAGTTATTGCTTTGAATCAGATGATTCAGATGATGACGACGACCTCGACGACGACGACGGCGGTGGTTGTGGCGGTGGCGGTGGATGTTGTTGATGATGATGATGATGATGGTGGTGATGATGGTGGTGGTGGTGGTGGTGATGATGATGATGATGATGAGGATGATGATGATGATGATGATGATGATGATGATGATGATGATGATGATGATGATGATGATGATGATGATGATGATGATGATGATGATGATGATGATGATGATAATGATGATGGTGGTGGTGGTGGTGGTGGTGGTGGTGATGGTGGTGGTGATGATGATGATGGTGATGATGATAATGATTATGATGATGATATGATGATGATGATGCCTATTGAATTATTGTAAAGACGTTATTGACATAGACATATAGACATAGTCTACAACACGGCTCACTTAAATCAGCACCTTACTAATCGCAGGGATTACATACCTTATATGTGTTCACGGTAACCATTGTTTTAACAAGTAAACTCCTTAAAGATTCGGAAAGATTTCTAGTTTGCAACGTTTTTCATATGTAATGCCATTCAGTGCAATTGTGTACGAAATTTCAATTTTTATAAACGTTCTGCATTCGAGAATTACAAAGCGAATATAAAATAACTAAGTTTGCTCGTTACCGTTATGAATTTTAATATATTTACAGATTCTGACAGTTCTGCTAGATCGGACCATCCGGTCTGGATTGTTTTATACAGTGTAAATCCAGCGCAGTGTGCAGACTTGCCTCCAGTACTCCCCTCTATTAAACACATAACATTGTATGATATCACATATTCCTCTACCTGGCTACGCAATCTGTTCAACACGCTTCTGACACTGGATCATGAGTTGAGATGTGAGCTGCCGGTCTGTGTGCAAACATCGGTTGAAGTTCACAGTCGCTATGATCTATTTGCTGAGTTCCCAGTCAGCAAGTCTAAAAAGCGCAGATCGATAAGCGCGTCAATAACGACGGACGTAAACAACAAATTTAGTTTGTTCTTAGATGGAAATACCGGTCCCGGTCTGTGGGAGGCTATACATGGTCAGTCTATAAAATTTCTGAGTCTCAGAGGACTAAATGCAGATTTCAAGGACCAAAATGCAGAGTCGTTTTTTGAGTCAATACAATCACTTCCACAGCTGGAAACGCTTAATATGAACGTGAATGCCGATGCTGATATCAGCCCCAATATGGAGGCTCTGACCAGGTTTAATATCAAGTATACAAGTATAAATAGTGTGCGGTGTGGACTGATAGTAAATAATGTATTGATGTTGTCGCAGGCCCTCCTATCAAACAATATGGAAACGATTTGTATTAACCTGAATGACCAGCCCTGTATGATGGAGGCTATGTATGGTATGCCTATCAAAAGTCTGAGTCTATGTGGCAGTGGAGAATGTTTGGACAATAATCATGTGTCGTCGCTGTACAAGTTGCTATCGTCGCTGAAACAGCTGGAAAAACTCAATGTTGTCGTAAACAATGACAGTCCCGGTCTGTGGGAGGCTCTCCGTGGTCTTAATATTAAGAAACTGAGTCTGAGTTAATTTAGAGGACGAATGGTGGGTTGGATGACAGACGAGACAGAATCAATGTTTTTGTTATTTCCATTGCTTACACAGCTGGAAACGCTTAGTATTAGAGTGGATAATGACAGTTCCTGTCAGTCGCAGGCTCTGTGTGGTCTATATATCAAGCACCTCTGTTTGAGTTGTTCGTCTGGCAGTAGGCATGTACATAATGCAACATTGTTGTCGCAGTCCCTGTCATCGCTAACACAGCTTGAAACGCTTACATTGCAGGTTGCTGCATATATCGACCTCCAACTACCTTAGTCATTGAAGAATATCAATTTCTATTGTACCGGAATATCTCCGCCAGAATTACGCGACCTAGTGAAGACACTGTCGGCGTGTACTCAGACACTTGATAGTAAGCTGGAGTTCGGTTGTGCACGATGTAGCTATCCATTATTCATATATCAACGGATACAAACAATATGTTACCATGACGGCATACATAAATTTTCGATTCGTCATCCGATTCGTCCGGAAGAATATATTCCCATCCAACGGGAACTGACTGTACAGAGGAATGTTGAGGTGAATCGATTCCGAATATTAGACCGGATACCTTTCAAAAGATGGTATGAGTCTGCTGATTCTGTCTGGTCGGTACGTGAAAAGGTTGTTTTTGAGAAAGATGATTATGATGATGGTTACGTTGATGATGAGACATATAACTTATTCGTTCGACATCTAGATAATGACATCGACACTCGAATTTCCATGCGACTGCAGAGTAATGCAGCCTCGAACTCGTGAATGCATGCATCTGTAAGTCATGGTTATATCAATACATGAATGCATGCGTCAGGGGGCGCTGTAGAAGCACGAGGATATTCGTGCATGGTTGAACAGTGGTCAGTTGTTGTCATTCAGCCTCGGGAACTCGCATGGTGTACATGTTAATTGTAAATACTTAGTAAATATTTCATATTATGGAAATGAAATATGGAATTCAATAGTTGATAGATGTATTGAACTAAATTGACATAGAATGATACTGTATGATGACTGAGGAAAGATTGTTTTATCATAAGCGCTATTATGTGATGTATGTTTGGCGGTTTGTTAATGGTTGGTATGATGTTAAGTCAAATAATAAATGGACATCCGGTATGTGAGTCCCATCGGCTAGTAACAAAACACAGAGTTTTGTTTGTGTGTTATATAGGCAAAGGAGGGATGTAAGGGAAGTACCTTAATCGATAGTGTGCATGCAGTCGGGGCATTTAATTCATAGCAATTTTACTACTTTCACGTTTTTCCTCTGCACGCTAAACATTTCCCCGAGAGAACTTTTTCATTTATTAAAAACAAACTTTTGCTACGCATTTAAATAAAAGCTTTAGTGTATATCATCAATTGAATAAATTTTGTATTGAAGACAATCTCCTTTTAGAAATATAATAGTGTAAGCCTTTATTAAACACCTTTAAGATTTATTAATGAAAAGCACTTGGCTTATAAAAAACAAATTCTACAGTTTCTAAAGTTAAGGCTCAGGGTCTCATATTTATTTTATGCCATTGTCATTCTTTATTATTTTGGGGCAATGACAACTTACCAGTACAGTTTTTTTTAAATACTATGTTTTTTATACGTGCTGTTGGATTTGGCAAATGATATGATAGTTGTGATATTCAGCTGAAATAAAAATAGTTAAACATCTTTTTAAACAGTTTTGTCGTTTTACAATTGATGCTGATTACGATCATGCTTATTTCGATTACGTTCAATATGTATTGATGATGCTGCAAATAATGAATATACTGCTGATGCTGATAATGGCGTTTAGGATGATGAAGATGAAGAAAAAGAAGAAGACGATAGTGGTGATGGTTGATGATGATGATGGAGATAAATGATGATGGTGATGATGATGATGTTGATGATGATGATGATGATGATGATGATGATGGTGGTGGTGGTGGTGGTGAGGATGATGATGATGATGATAATGATGATGATGATGATGATGATGATGATGATGATGATGATGATGATGATGATGATGATGATGATGATGATGATGATGATGANTCCCTCCCTTCCTCCCGGCACCGTCAGCTCAGCGAGCAGAACTACCCTCAACGGAATATTTCGGTTTCATTTAAATACCGCACGTAGAACTATACATAACGTTATATTTTTGTCCAGAATAATGACATAAATATTGACAACTGTAGTTTTCCAAATCTATGAACATGCTTCTGTATATAATTAACGTCGTTGCCCAATACATCATCTATTCGCGCCAGACGGGACCGCAGCGCGATCAGTAACGAGTAAAGAAACATTACGTCCCGTTAACGTCTCGACCAAACGGAGGCGTAATGCTTTAAAATCCAGTTTACCGACTGGTAAATCGCTCCACGCTGATAAATTTAACAATTATGATAAAAGACAGTGAATTTTGTCTGCAGTTTACTGCGAGAAAAAAATAAATTATATAAATAGCCCGATTAGGTATAATGACCGAACTCGCTGTAGAAGGAAATACGTTGATAACATCGACGTTTGTAAAGTCGTCTTGAAAGTAATTACTCTAATCCATTTTGATCACTATGTATATGTTTTTGACTGGGCTTTCATTGCAAGTGCTTGCTGTTAAAACCGTGATGTCTAATTTCCTCGTCCTGACTATATATTCAACTCATTGAGTGTATGTTTATGTACAAATGGCGGGCTACGGTTTTCCAAATAACAAGTCCTCTGTGGGCTATGGCCATATGGGAAATTTTCCGTGCAATCGATTAAAATCTGCTAAATATGAACCTTGCCCTGAGAAAACGGGTTGTAATGCATGTGTGTAAAGTGTAGTAACGATAAGGCTGCACAGGCTAATCAGGGAAGACACTTTACAACTAAACTGGATTTTCGCTGAGCAGAGACTTCCTTTAAACGAAATATTACATAAAAGCGGAAAGTTTCGTCCCTGATTAGCATGTGTGGACTGCTAATATATATATATTGGCCTTTAAGGGCTTTATTCTATAGTTTAGTGATTCACGTCCATTATTTGCATGCCTAGCCCGCGTTCGCAAATTTGTTTTCGCGTGTTTTAAGCGGACGCACACACAAACTCTAACGTGATACACATTAAACGTAGAACACTTGAATCGGCGACATCAAACTATTATTAAAATTCATTTTGTTAACACGAAATTGTTTGATAGAGCTTTCAAAGCTTTCCAAATCAACACTTTGCGTCATTACATTAAATATGTAAAACGATATTACGACCAGTAAACAGATTGCCTACATCGCATGAAAAAACGTATATTTCAAACGCCCGTCAGTACGTTACCGTTATAATCGACCATTCGCAAAAACCGGGCAGGATTTGAACAACTTGCGCTAGTCAGACGTTGTTTTTTTTTTGTTTTTGTTTTTTTAAGTTGCCTACACGACACAACGTCAGAACGACAAAAAGAGGCGACACGTTTAATAATTGTCGTATTGGTCCCGTTTTTTTTTGTTCTGGCGGGTTTATTTGGTGTCCTTACGAGTTGGCGTCTTGGAGACCTTCTTAATGACCGCTCACACGCCAGAACGATATGGTAGAAATCAGCCACAATATAACAATATATCTGCTATGGATGCTTTCTTCAAATACATATTTGTCTTTAAAAGTTTCTAACGCGAAATCTTCCTGTCTCTTATCTGACCATAAGTCGCTCAGTTGCTAGCTGTGCGCGTGTTCAAACACTCGAGTACTTGGATCTGCTGACCTCGGTCGTGGGAATCGCACTTAGCGGGACAAAACGATAGGTAAACTACCGATAAGCCAGGCATTTTAAGTGGCCCTGCGCTATGCGAAATTAGTCATTTAATGGAGATGCACGCGCGATGATGGTGTTTAGGAAAGTTGTTGAAAGTTCAACATGATAATGTCTGACATGACGTGTTCTATCATATTAAAGGGACGTTTTCACAGATTTGTGTATATTTGAAATAAAAGTAACAAAAATAATTAACTAGCAAAACCATAATATGTGGAATATTATACAGTCATTGAACTAATATAAATAAAATAAATTAAATTAAAATTGGATTTTACCTGAAATTGAGCCATCCGTTATCTTATTTTTTTCGATCCTTTAAAATCATGTTTCATAAAAATATCGAAAATGGAGAAACACAAAACAATAATTCGTCAATCCGTGAACTGATCCATTAAATTTGCCCTAATTACTTGGTTACTTTGGTTACAATGTGAGCAACTACTTAGAGTGACACATAAAAAAGACTTTGAGATCATGGTAATAAATAACATTTTATTAATTGTCATAGAAATAAATATATTTACATATTACATGATAACAGTGACAGCGTTCATATTTAAAACACATGTCAACAAATCGATTTGATCGAAACTGTACCACGCACTGGCATACGACGTGAAACAAACATCATGTAATACCCCACCCGCGCAAGTTTGTCTGATTTTATAAGTGATTAAACATTTAAAACATTTGGACACCAATTATGTAGTATTGTAGTATTGTCAATCATACAAGTTCTGTACATAGTAATTAGAAATGAATAAACCCAAACAACCATTCATAGTAATAAAATCATCTGATAGTGTTGATTGTCTTTATTTTGAAAATATTTAAATAAAAGAGATTATCCTTTTGGACAAAGGACATTAAACTTCGGTAATATAATCACAACTACATTTATTTTTATTGCCAATAAAATATAAGATGAGACATCTTCGAGTCCGTGTTCAGGGTAGAACCAGTGCTGAAGTCGTTGAACAAGGAAAGAACAATTTGGAAAAGGAAACATTATGTGTTTATCAAACTAACAATCCTTAAATGGATGAAAGACCAGTAAACACAAAGGACAAAATACTAAAAATAAACCTGAAATTGATATAAACAGTAAATTTCAATTCTGAATGTTCAGGATTTGTGTCGTTCAGTCGAAACTTCAATATATTTACGCAAAACTTCCTAATCTGAGGTAAGGAAGTTTATACTTTCCATGTTCACAATTGTTTAATGTCTTGTATGACGGCGTCGCTATTAATAAGAGGAATAGTACGAACATGTTTACCACCCTCGGGCAAGTACAAGGGGTTGGGGCGGGGTGTGTTGCACACGAGCATATAGACAAGAAAGTAGAGACGTTCGTTCGTACTTCCGAACGTCCGCACAAACCATTACAACAGATAATGCTGACGATTACATGTGATGCGGCCCTTTCCATTGAAAATAAAAACCAACAACTTTTAGTCTGTACAGATCAAGTATTCACAAAACATCTTAGTAAATCTTAGAAAAATATTCACTTCTAAAATCTTTTGTGTAAGTGACTAATTCATTTTATGATTTAATAATAAATCAATGTTTATTGAAGTTTAGTTGTATAGAGTTAGTACTAATTGTTTTTGAATTTTCCTTATCAGAATGCAATCTTGAAAGTGATTACTAAGAAAATTCGATGTAAAATGTCTTCCAGTTTATTTTGCAATTCATAACTTAAATCAGGAATTTCCTAAGATGCAATTCATAACTTAAATCATGAATTTCCTAAGATGTTCTTTGATTCGGGTCCACGTTCATTTATCAATTTCAGTTCTTGAACATAAATTTGCGAGTATTAACATCACAAGTCTATTATTTTAAAATGTTCACAAAGATTGTACATACAAATTATAAAACAGTTTGTGATAATGATAGCTCACTCGCTAACCTGTACTTCTGTTCACATGATTAAGGTATCAACGAAATTCGAGTGTTCGCACGACTCGAGCGTTCACAAAACCGAAATTTTCAAAAGACTCAAACGTTAAAACGACCCGAGTGTTCACCCCCCCCTCGAGTGTTCACAAAGTCCGAGTGTTATTATATTTTTAGAGTGGTGACAACCACTTGCCAAACAAAACAAAGAAATGTGCAAAGTTCATTTTGGGGAATTTGAAGATTCGCTCCTCCAAGCAAACTAACCGAACAAAAATAAATTCGTCAATCGACACTATCCAGATCACATGTTCATGTTTGTAATTCTTACAATTCTTGAATAATACGCACCATTTCAATTGCGACTTTTAAAGTGTCCGAATTTACACAACTATCCGAATNACAAGGAAAGAACAATTTGGAAAAGGAAACATTATGTGATTTATCAAACTGACAATCCTTCAATGGATGAAAGATTTGGCCAGTAAACACATAAGCACAAAATACTAAAAATAAACCTGAAATTTATATAAAGACTTAATTTAAATTCTGAATTTTCAGGATTTGTGCCGAACAGTCAAAGCTTTAAAATATTTTAGCAAACTTCCTAATCTGCGGTAAGGAAGTTTATACTTCCCATTTTCACAATTATTTAATGTCTTGTAAGACGGCATAGCTATTAAAAAGCTAAATAAAACGAAAAAAAATGTCATCCCCGGGCAAGTACACGGGTGGGGCCGGGGTGTGTTACACACGAGCATAAAGACTAGAGAGCAGAGACGTCCGTACGTACGTCCTCACGAACAACAGCAACAGATAATGCTGACTACTAAATGTGATGAGACCCTTTCCATTGACAATTTTTTTTTTTTTAGTCTGTACAGATCAAGTATTCAAAAAACATCTTAGTGAATCTTAGAACAATATTCAAGTCTCGAATAGTTTGCATTAGTGACTAATTCATTTTATGATTTTATAATAAATGTTCAATTTAAGGTTAAGTTATAATGAGTTTACATTAACTGTTTATGAATTTCCCATTCATAATGCAATCTTGAAAGTGAAAACAAAGACAATTCTATGTAAATTTTCTTCCAATTAATTTTGCAATTCATAACTTAAATCAGGATATTCCTTAGATGTTCTTGAATACGGGTCCACGTTCCTATCTCAATTATAGATCTTCAACATAAATTTGCGAGTATTGACATCACATGTTTATTTTTTTTAAATGTTCACAAAGATTTTACATACAAATTATAAAGCAGTTTGTGATACTGATGGCCCGATCGTTAACCTGTACTTCTGTTCACATGATTAAGGTATCAACGAAATTCGAGTGTTCACCCCATTCGAGTGTTCACCCAATTCGAGCGTTAACATATTCCGAGTGTTATTATATTTTTATAGTGGCGACAACCACTTGCCAAACCAAACAAAGCAATGTGCAAAGTTCACTTTGGAGAATACAAGATTCGCTCCTCAAAACAAACTCATCGAACAAAAACAAATACGTCATTCGACACTTTCCTGATCACATGTTCGTTATTTAGTCCTTACAATTCGTAAATAATATGCACCATTTCAATTGCGACTTTAAAAGTGTCCAAAATTACACAACTATCCGAATTTCGAGCATCATTCTTCACCCGTGTCGGTTTCTTTAGACTTGCCGAACACTATCACGGAAGAAAAAGTAGATTTCCGATTTTCTCCGGAATTTTGTTCGCATGGACTCGTGTCATTACTAGGCGAGACAATTTGTTCATACGTATGCCCGTCTTTATGCGTTG
>VMBQ01005645.1:0-45408 GCA_007657795.1 Dreissena rostriformis
ATTGCCCATAAAAGAAGTAATGACAAGAGGCTAAAAAAAGAAACCTTGTATTTGAATAAATTGGCCGTTTTGTCCAATTGTTTGTTTTGTGAATGGGATTGAAATCATTTACGTTAGTCAGGGTTTACTATATAATTATTAGTTCACTGGTTGTAAATCCAAGACCCTTCCCTAGTTTATTTTAATTTATTAAAAACAATTGTGAATTTTGTTTGCTTTTTTGTTCCATCGTCTGGCTAGACAATATTTGTTCTCTGAGATGTTTGCATAACTCCCAATTAGCCAAAGTGTTTTGGGACAACATTCATAATATGATGCATCTAACTGTAAATCCCGTGTTTCCAAAACAAGAAACATAATCACTGGCCTCATGTTCCATCCACATGTAGGACAATCAGACTGTACAAAGCTACTGGGGGGTTTTTGGTGTGAAAAAGCATATGGATATAATAATATCTGAACATTGGTTGGGAAATGAAATTTTGTGTCCCAATAATTTGCTCATTAAGGAGGCTGGGAATTTACAGGGAACAGATAAGCAGGGTTCACAAGTTTAAGGTTTGGTGGTTTGACGTTTTTTGGAGTCTGATTGTTATTGGAAGTAACTGTCCAGGACTCCCAGTAAATTGTTGTAACTGTTCAAATAAAAGACAGAGCATGTTGGGTGAATTTTTGGAATATAACCTTTACCCATGAGTGTAAGAACCAATTTACTTAAAACTGAGAAAAATTGTATTTGTTTGAAAACAATGTTTAACAAAATAATAACAATTTAATAAAATAGAAACAAACTGAAAAAAAATCAAGTCTTTTTTTTTATGAAAATCTCATATTTATCAAATATTTTAAATTCAGTCTACAGGGAATTTTGTGATTTTTTTTTTTTTGAAAATACAATGTTTGTCTTTTGGAAAACATCCCAATAATTGCTATAAAATCAGTTGAAAAAAACGTGCTGGAGGATAAATAGCTCCCAAAAAATCAGAAATCTAGAAACCCCAATTTACATGCTCAGGGTCTTTATTTGAGCCTTCTTACCTTTATTGAAATGTTTAAATCACCTAGGACCAGCACTATGAAACATATGACAATTATAACTGTGGCCGATGGCTTCTTGGAAGGTTTCATACAAATTAAAGATTGTTTCAAACCAGCTTAAACACATGACAAACCTCACTCTCTTCTCAGAAATAAGGACAATTAAATTTTTTAATAAAATTCAACCTGGTAGCAATTCAAATTATATGGTTAAAACTGCAGATAAATGAATTCAGCTGATTTTTTTAAAAATTATTTCACTTTTTTTGCTGGTGACAACATAATTGCAACTTTCTGAGGCACGTCATGAAATGGCCAAGGAAAAAAACTTAACGTATTTAAATGCAAGCATGTTTTTTTATTGCCAGTAATCATATAGTAGATATATATAACCAATGCATTTATTCGGAAGTCATGGCATTACACAAGGCATGTATTGCATTAAATTGGTCCAGTTGTTAATCATTTGCTGAGTGCAATCTATTTCATGACACAGCATGTTGTCTTCACAATGTTATATCATGGCCATGCCACCTCTCATAATGTCTCCACTCTTATGTTTTATCATGCCCATCATGTTTCACACTTTCAACCCATTATCCATACAAGCGAAGGAACCAGGTTCCGTATTTTACCGCGTATAACGCACAACCATGTATAACACGCACCAGTTTTTAAAATGTCAAAAAGGAGAAAACAAAGATTTCAAGACATGAAATCGGGCTGAAAACGGCCGCCATTTTACTATTACGCAATCGCTTAATCCGCGTCACTGGACAGCTTTATTTTGTAGTATTCGAATAAGAATCGTTTATATGATGGGAAGCATGGGTTGTATAGCACTTTATTTTTATAGGTTGTAGTTGGCGGCTATAATGATTATTTACGATTACATATGAATTTTTAGCGTTTTAACAGACAGGAAAGCGTTGTATCAATGTATTACGCTCACCAACTGTTTAAGTTGAAATTTGGAGGTTAAAGCCGGCCGAGTTGATGTTGGTATATTTTCCCATTTTTGTTATGTCTCGCAAAAAGTGATTATGAGTCAAAATGTGATGGTATTTATGTCAGATGTGCAAAACATTTGGTCAAAATCGGTCAAGAAATGCCCAAATTCAGTACAAAGATAGGGCTTTTTAATTTCTGTCCATGGACAGAAATGATCTAAATTTAAACACGCGCGGGTCACGTGTAAAACCACATGACCATTGCATCATTGTTTACAACGCCATTTGCCATGGAGAAACCGTGTAATTTAGTAGTTCTTCTTTGTTTTGACAAGCGCGGAAGTGGAAATCACGTGAAATTGGCGCTCACGTGACCCAAAGCGTGCATACGTCACAGGTTAATAATAGTCTTGAGGAGTCCGTTATGTACATGATTGGGTTTCGTATTTTTGATGCTGTTGGCATATTTTTGCACAATTTATGCGAAAATCAGTATGGAAGAGTTAAGCTTTAGAATGCAGATGACGAATACTGATCAACTCTGGTCAGTTGAGAAAACCAAATTGTTGTGAGAAATTTTAACTCGGCCGGCTTTAAAAACTGCGAGTTGTACGCGGTAAAATACGGTAAATGTGAAAGCTTGAATGAAGTTACACAAGTTTGTCACAACATCAAATGATGAGACTTAAAATATCACCTGACAAAATTAACAATTTGCTTCTGAAACAACACATTTTATGTCATCATATTTTATCACCAATATTGTTACAATGTATTCTAGTGCTGTCATATTTGGGCTATATTATGTGGCCGTCTGTTTTTTTTTCACAACATAAATTCTAATTTCTATGCTTTCTAGCATAGTTCACAGGGATGGGGGGGGGGGGCTAAATGACGAGCATTATAATAGTCAGTCAGTAATGAATACTGTTAAATGTGCGCCCTTAATGGTATGTGAAGACTGTTTTGAGAGGTTGTTTGTCAACATGTTATGGACACCAGGTTGTTCAAAATCAGTCGACACAATTTTCCTCCCCTGTGACTTCTCTTCAATCCTACCCCTGCTTTCACTGGCAAAAAGCAACAATCAAATTAGATTTGTTTGCATAATTTGAAACCAACCATTATGCAATAATGACATGAAATTCTAAGAGTTTGCCTCTCTTCTTTGTTACTAATAAAGTTGATGATCCAAACCAGTCTGTTCCCAAAGAAATCTTCCCTCAGCTGAGAACACAGTCTAAATTTGGATTGATTCAACAATAGGAACGGCAAATTACTTGGAAAATTCTATTGCTAGGTAACAATATATTTTGATTGTAATGGATGTTTATGTCTGTTTATGTTTGAAAGATATAGGGCGTCTTTGATTTCTGTGCATGTCTGATGCACTTAGGTTGCATGATTGAAATTCGCTTAAAATACACAATAAATAATTTGCAGTGTTATTCTTAACAGAATGCAGTCTATAGAAGATGTATAAAATCTATGAAAACTGGGCTTAATACATGTGCATTAACATTTTCATGCTCAGATAAGCAATTTGACACGTTTTAAGTCCCTTAGAAAATCAAATTAAATGAAAGACTTTTCTTTATAGATTCAAGTTTTAAAGGCTTAATTTTCGACACTAAGATACTAATGAACAGCAAACAGCATAAAACCAGAACAGCCTGCAATTGAGGTGCAGGCTGTTCTGGTGTTATGCTGATTGCACATAGGATAGTTTCACCACTCTATTCCATTAATGTTGAAGTCCCATCCCCTTCCATCATTTCCGGCATAATAAATATTGTCCTTTTTGTACTGGAAGGAAGAATGGATAGCAAATGGTTTCGGAAGTCATCAAACCCATTCTGGAAATGTCCTGGACATGTTACTTGTCCATAACTCAATAGAATGTGTGCTGCTAAAAATATAGGTCTTCATCTGATAGAAGGAGATGTTATTAATATGGTGCCAACATTCTTTAAATTATTTTTGTGTGGAAAAAATGATAATCTTCTTAATCAAATAACACATTTAGTGTTCAACTTGTTGATAAAAATCATAAACAATATCATTTTCTATAATCATGGAATAAAAAACCAAATTACTTTGTGATAGGTGGCTTACCGTAAAAGGGTGGTAAATTATAGAAAAATTCTTACTTGTTTACAGACAACTAAATTTGAAATCTCACTTTTCAGTTGGTGAAATATGATTGTCAGTATATTATAACTTAATGCATGTTTGAATAAAAAAATAATTGATTTGCAATATTTTACAAATTATTCTAAAAGCCACATTGTTCATTCTATATCAGCTAATATGTTTGCTAAACAATATTGAAGAGATAAATGCACATATTTAAATGATAAAAAAATATTTAAATTATTATTTTGACAAAACTATAAAAGCGATATTGTAAATTTCAATTTTATAGTTTTATACATTTAAAACACATGCACTCAAAAACAGTTTGCAACTAATGCATTCTGTTTGACCATTTTTCGACCATACTATTTTAAACATCTGGTGTAAAATACATATGGAAATGGACATTTTCAGTCATATTGTTTTCAATTTTTTTTACGATTTAAGTCATATTATCACGTCATTTTAATTTATTTCAAATTTAACAGATTTGTTTTTGAAAACAAAACATAATCATTTCCTGCAATCTAATTTCAATTGAAACAGTATTACCTTATCAGTTGTTGAAAAAATGGAGTGAATATAATGATGCTCATAATCACACCATTCTTAGGCAAATCACGTTTCTTAGTTTCATTTGTTTACACCATCTTAACATTGTTTTATCTTAAATCAGCTGCCTAGGGAATGGTCCATTGACAGTGAGTTTACTCAGAGTGTCATGATGTGTGACAGGGCAATGCTAGTGTTTCATTGGACACATGTTTTGCGGGTCTATTAATGTCCAGCTTGGACTGATTTTATTATGTCCTATCCCCCTGGATTCACGAATGGAATGCCGATTCTCTCTTCTGTTTAGGTTTCAGCATGAAACTAATGTGTCTGCTATTGAAATGCTATGCAGAGACAACAACTCTGCACTCAACCCAGGCCTATGCAGGNGCTCCGCCTTTAGGCGGGCTTTAGTTGGGTAAAGCGACAAAGGATCGAAAATCGACTTTCAAAATTTTCGGCAAAGTCGATATCGCTTTGATATTGAGCTGCAGCAGCTGCCAGGATACACTGATCGGAAAATTTCAGGCGCCCCGCGGACTCTGATTTTGAAATTCAAGCGCCCCGCTGAGGGACCGTTAAATGGCCTGTGGAAAGCACTGCTCTAGAGTCCGTTAAAAAACATGGCTGCCAAAGGGCATGGCAGTTTTCCTGATATGGCTACAGTGAAACCTTTTTAACACTATTCGTCACTTTTATTGTCCAATCTTCATAGAACTTGGTCAGAACATTTGTATCCCCTACCCAAGGCGGAGGGATAAATTTTTGGCATTGTCCGTCAGTCTGTCTGTCCGTCTTTCACAAACTTTTCAGGGCTATATCCCAGAAACTATATAAGATTTCAACATGAAATTGTATGGATATCAATGATAAGAAGTGCCATGCACAAGAACCACAACTCTACACTTTCTTAAATTAGAGCTAATGCCGTTGTTGTTGTTTTTATAATGTACTTTATCAGGGCTATATCTCAGATACTTTACAATATTTTAATATGAAACTTCATGGGTGGATAGATATCAATGAGAAGAATTGCAATGCCTAAAACAATAACACTACATTTTGTCATTTTACATTTATTGCCCTATTCATCCATCAGCACCCATCAATAAACAAAATTTATTCGGTGGGGATATCAATTCCACGAATTTGCTTGTTCCAACTGAAATCTCTTATCAAGTTCAAAACTGGGTCACATTAGGTCAAACAGTAGGTCCCTAGGTAAAATTTAAAAAGCTTGTCATATCTTTACAAGTCACATTTTAAGTCAAATCTTCCTGAAACCATTGTTCATGATATCTCAACTAAGTTTGAAAATGGTTCCGGTCCATTGAAAAATATGGCCGTTTGGAGGCGGGCCAGTTTTCCTTTTATATAAATAGTCAAACCTTGTTAACACTCTAGAAGTCACATTTTAGTCCAATCATTATGAAACTTGGTGAGAAGATTTGCCAAGATTAAAAATTGTTCTATTCTGTTGAATAACATGGCCACCAGGGGTCGGGGCAGTATGTCTTATATGACTATATTGAAACCTTGTGAATGCTCTTTATGTCACATTTTGGTTCCAACCATCATGTAACATGCTAAGAACATTTGTTCTTATGATATATTGGCAGATTTCTAAAAGTGGTCTGTTGTGTTGAAAATATGTCCGCCAGTGGGGTTGGGCAGTTTTTCTTATATGGCTTTAGTTAAACTTTGTTAGAACTATTAGTCATATTTTTGGCCCAATCTTCATGAAACTTGCTTAGAACATTTTTTCTAATGATATCTGGGCAAAATTTGAAAATAGTTCTGGTGCAATGAAAACCAAGGAGGGCGTGCAGTTTTCCTTATATGGCTATAGTGAAGCCTTGTGAACACTCTATAAGTGACGATTCATGAAACTTTCTCAGAAAATTCGTTTTAATGATATCTTGATAAGGTTAAAAACAATTCTGCTCTGCTGAAAAACATGGCTTCCAAGGGCAAGCTGTTTTCCAAATATGGCTAGTGAAACCTTATGAATCTTATAAGCTCTTGTTTTTCTGCTAATCTTCATCATGACATTTTCTCAGAAGCTTTGTTGATATTAAGAAGCAATACTTTTTAGAAATTACCAATATACACTCTAAATGAAATTAATGCATAATATGATATTCATTGTGTTAGTGCAGTCATCTGAATATTAATCCTGCCTATAAAATATAGAGTAAAATTGCTTAAAACTATGTGGATTTTTTTTTTCTAAAGATGATGATGATCATGATCATGATCATGATGGGGCAGTTTTCCTTACATGTCTTTAGACTTTTATAGTGAAGTCTTGTAAACACTCTCAAGTCACTCTTTTTGCCCAATCAGAATGAAACTTGACGCCCAGAAAATTTGTTCTAATGACATCTTAGCCGAGTTAAAAATCGTTCCGGTTAAAAAGCAATGTCAGAACACATTAATGACACCAACATCACAAAAGCTGTTCAAAACAGTTCAGTTCTTTTTGGTCTCAGGTGAATGACCTATGACTTGTGGCCCTCTTGTTGTTGTAGTGGAGGAGGTTGCCATGGCAATGACAGCGGAGGGTCTGCTGGACCATCTGCTGCCTCTCGCCAACCCAGCCTACATCACAAAGGTAGCTGAGATCCTCGCAGAGGTGGCAAAGACAGGTGGGTACCACCTTGCACTCACTGTACAATCACCTCAGTTGGCAGCGGTCTTATTTTTGCATATTTTGTGACCCAAACATAGTGCCAATACAAACACCCTTATTTTAGAAAACAGTTGATGCTATATAATCTTATTTTATAGTCAGTTTGGACAGAATTATAGGGATAATAGGCCTTGTTACATGAAATTCATAGTTGCGGGATATCCTGAGAATGACCTGACCTTAGGCCATCCTAACTGGTTACTCAGAAAAAAGGAAAATATGTATCAATTTTGAAGTCAGCAGGCTGCTTAAACCAAGGGGTAGATGCTAATAGTAAATAAATCATTATGCTATCAAGTCTTGAGGGAAGGATTATTTAATTTGAGATCATATAATGTACGTTCAAGGTCACAGGGGCTTAGCGGAACATGCGTGTTTTTAAGCTCACCTGAGCACACAGTTGTCTCATGGTACGTCTGGTCAAAGGTCAAATTTTAACACTGTGAAACAGCTTGTCCAGGCTGTTCATGTTTCAGTTATCATTCAATTTTAAGACAACTTACCACAAATCACTACCATGAGGAGACTGAGTTGTGTGCGTATCAACTGTCTCATTACCTCAAAAGTCAAGGTCACGCTTAGACGCCAAAAGTCAAATTTGTTCAATATTCTTTTAGGTCTATCCTATTGTTCTCTTACTAAGTTGGTGCCTTCTGTCAGGTCACGCTTCAATAATTGGTGTCCATGAACACATGTGAGCACTTGAGGGACATCATGGTCCTCCTGTTAGCATGTGGACATGATCTTACGCACACTAAGCCTGTGTCCCTAGTTCAAAGGTCAAATATTATCATAATAAAGCATTTATGTACTTCATAAATTATAAGTAATTTTAAATAATTTTCTTAATGATAACTATATGGAGACAGTGTGTCATGTGCAGTATCGAAAGCCCCTTGCTCAAAGGTTAATACTACACTTACAGGTCAAATGTCCAAAATGGGTATACAACAATCTTTTTACTTGTAAACCATTTAATTTTATTGATATGAACATTTTGTGGATATCAGAATTTTGACATATCTTGTGTTTTCTTTTTGTGAAATTTCAATTTATTGTAAATAAAAAACACTAACATATGTTTCTAGATCAAATTCATTGATGTTAAAATATTATCTCTTTAATCCTTTATCTCCAGAGCTTTGGCGCCTGCTTTAATAATATAGGCAAATAAATGGCCATGTTCAACACTTAATGCCAATTAGTGTTGATGATAGTTCTTATGGTATATTACTAGAACTAATTATAGTCATCAAACATACTAGTAAGAGAAAGCAGAAAGAATTTGCACATTTGGAGACAAAACTACCATTGCAAACACACACAAACACATTTTACATCATAGCGGAGTAAGCACATAATATCATATCAATAATTTTATAAATGAATATGCCTTTTTAAGGGACTTGTTCAAAGATTGGTAAATTGACAAATTAAAAAAAAAAAAAAGATTTGCAATTTTTTTTTGTAGCTGTTATTTGTGAGGAAATAGTTTATCCATTATATGCATGTTTTCACGATTTGAAAACCTAAAAATTAAAAAGCGTTACAAACGTGAAATGATTTATTTATAAGGAGGTGGGTACTGAATCCCTACGCGCTGAGCCCATTTGCTTGTTGTTTACAAAAAATACCTCAAACAAAATATGTAACCGAAAGTGCAAAAAAGAGCAACAAAAGCTTGAGGCTAGTGATTTTGCTTGAAATTAATTAATCTTGGCAATCAGACTGAATGTTGGAAGAACCTTAGAAGAATCCCAGGAACAAACAAAGGCAGTGTCATTGCTAAAAAACAATTGTAAGTTCTAAACGTCTTACTTTTGGTAAGTTTTGCATGTTTACAAAGGAATTTTAGCAAAAGTCTGGATAGGTATTTAGTTTTATCATATGGATATTTTGTTCTGCAACGAAACTAAATAAGTATAATTTGTTCCTTGCGTGTTTTTAAAAATAAGCTTTTGTGCCTCTAGATGTTTGCACCACAATTTAGTGAATTTGTTATAAGGAACACTCCATCACGAGTCAAATGAAACATGAAATTAATTATAAATGATTAATTTCTTCTATATTTATTCAGTCATATTAAACAATAATCACACATTATACATGGTTTAATTATGAATGATTAATTTCTTCTGTATATTATGAAATATACGAGTCTCAGGAAACGGACTCGAGAGTGTTTTAAATAAGCTTAAGGCTTTCAGTGCAATCGAGCTAATAACATACATTTAAAGAGATACAAAATGCTCTTTTTTAATTTTTTGTGGCACAGTATATTCCATTTCAATTTTCCGCATCGATATCTATTCATACGGCACACAAACACTAAATTTGGTACATGAACATTGTGTTGGATATATTGTCTCACAAAAAAAAAAAAAAATTGTATCTTGTTAAAGCTTTGTTACCAGACCACATCTAGCATTGAAATTTTGGCAAATGAATACAAATATTACACAATTTATTATATTTTATTACTGAACTGTTTATAATTATCGTGAATTGTGTTAAGTTTTTTATAGGAGACTCGTAATCAAATATGGCCAGTTAATTTCGTCATTACAATAGAGGATCCAAAGTATTTGATCATAGGTCACTGTAAAACAGAAGAATTGGTGTAAACCTTTTCCGGCGAATAATTACATAAACATTGGGCAAAGCTTTTTCCAGATATTTTGTCAAGAGTCAAGACTATGAACAGGAATTGTTGACTCTTTTAGGTATAAGCTGCCATAGTCAAAGTTGAGTGCAAGCTGCACATCAAAGTTATGACATATGGGTTTATATTCCTTTAACAATGACATCAAAGCACAATGCTCTGTATAGATTATGTAACAATTTACATCGTTTATCAGTCTATCAACAAGCATTTATTACATACAGATGATAAAGTGTTGTTTATTCATAGATAAATAATGGATGGAATTTGGAAATAATCGAAACTTGATAAGGCAAAATGTTGAAAAATTGGAACCTTTATTCTAAATTTTATCAATCATAGTTTTGTTCCATGAATATAGAGTATTATGTCTTGTGTTCACTATGTTACGTATTTTGTTGTTATTCTTGTTAAGAATATATAAATAAATCATATAAAAAATGAGAAACTAGTTGTTAAATTTTGATTTATTATTATATTACACAGCAAAACATTACTGCTAGAATGTCAAGTGAGCAAGTTATTAAGTTAATAACAGTTTATTTCAACACTTTGTATGAAAGAATATGCATCATTTAAAAGCGACAAATAATAAATTATTACATGTAACTGCATCATGATTCAAAAGTTAAAAAAGAACATATAGATGGCTATAATTTAAATAGGTGCGCCTTACTCTGGGAAATGGGACTCAATGCATGTGCATAATTGTCGTCTAAGATTAACTTTGGCAGTCCCACTAATCAGGGACAATACTTCCGCTTTTATTGTATTTTTCGTTTAAAGGGAGTCTCTTCTTAGCGAAAATCCAGCTTAGGCAGAAAGTGATGTCTCTGATTAGCCTGTGCAGACTGCACAGTCTAATCTGGGACGACACTATGCACATGCATTAAACCCCCTTTTCCCAGAGCGAGGCTCAAGTATGTATAAACTGATTGATAAAGTCTTCTCACATAAAATATTTTTAAGGAACACCCAGTAAAACATGTTTATTTGATAGGGGGCAAGGAAAATCATTAGTATTTAAAGAAAAATTATTCATGAAATATACACAAAGTTCTACACTAAACTTAACAGCACTGCAAATGAGTATATATTTAATTGCAGTTTGCGATGGTTAATGCATACACATTATTTAAATATTCTGGAATGAAATCAACTGAAAAAAAATTGCAGCTACATTAGCACACCTCTTCTGTTTGTTGCACCAAACTGACAAAATCGAGTGAACTCTTCTCCGTGAACTTGGCGTTATTATGGTTGTATCCCATTTACAAAGTAAATGCATACTATTATAGCTATTTTCTAGTTGTAAATTGTAGATATCTGGTATAATTATCTCATATGTTATCTGCAACTTTCATGACAATAAAATCTTGAGGAGATTCAATAAATTTGAAAAAAGGAGGAATGTCCAGTATATTCTTGGCTGTTACAAATATAAGGCTACATGCATGCAATGCCATGACTATTATTTTCAAAAATAAATTGGTTATTCAGTTTTTGTGTCGCCTGACTATGGTCAGGGGACGTATAGATGTTACTTCGGCGGCCTCCGCGGTGTCCGCGCCGTCCGCGGCATCACACTTTTCGAAAAAGGCTCATAACTTCTGTGTTGCTTCAGATATTGCTTTCATATCTGGTATGCATGTGTATCTGGACAACACCTTTCCATGCGCATAAAATTTTTGACACCTGTGACCTTCACCTTGAACTTGAGGTCAGCGTTCAGGTTTCGAAATCTGCGACCACGATTCGAAAAAGGCTCATAACTTCTGTGTCCCTTCAGGTATTGCTTTTATATTTGGTATGCATGTGTATCTGGACAACACCTTTCCATGCGCATACAATTTTTTACCCCTGTGACCTTGACCTTGAACTCGAGGTCAGCGTTTAGGTTTCGAAATCTGCGACCGCTATTCGAAAAAAGCTCATAACTACTGTGTCCCTTCAGATATTGCTTTCATATTTGATATGCATGTGTATCTGGACAATACCTTTCCATGCGCATAAAAGTTTTGACCCCAGTGAACTTGAACTTAGGGTCCGCGTTTAGGTTTCGAAATCTGCGACTGCGACCCAAAAAAGGTTCATAACTACTATGTCTTGAGCTTTACTTTAAACATTAATTTATTTTTTTTAGATTTTTTTTATGCCCCCGGCATCTACGATGCGGGAGGCAAATAGCGTTTGTCCTGTCTGTCCGTACGAAAATCTTGGTTAATCCATTTAGACCGTTTTCGTCTGACATCAATACCGCTTGCTACAGAGCTTTGATAGTTGCATGGATGTTGTCTCTCATCACCCTGCACACACCAGCTTCACCCAATCTCATTTTGACCTTGACCTTATTTTGGACTTATTAAAATGGGCCAATTTCTTGGTTAACCCATTTACCATCGGGCGACACATCCAACTCGCGGAGTTCTAGTTTTATGATATAAATACATTTATTATGAGTCTTGGGTAAAAATAAATAACCTACAAGTACCATTCAAATGCTTTCCAGTGATTGATAAACTTCATTGTCATAAAAAATACAATAATGAATATGTCAATAAATGCATTGTATCTTCATGTGCCTCCAAACAAATAAAGTTGTCAATTGACAATGAGAATAGTAAAAAAATCTGTAATGTTTTTGTGTAAATAATCTCAGTATGCCAAGGCTGATGATGAATCATATTTGATTGTGCGAATACTAATGTTTATTCTTAGGACTAAAGTTAAGTCAACTTGGCTTTGGTCATGCCGGATCAAAAACTAGGTCACCGGGTCACTTAGTGCATTTTAAACATTCAGCATATTGTCCACTCTCTAATTCAAGTAGTTTTCATCCAATCTTCACCAAACTTAGTCAGAAGTTTAATCTAGATGATCTCTAGGCCAAGTTAGAACATGGGCCATGCCGGGTCAAAAACTAGGTCACGGGGTCACTAAGTGCATTTTTTTACATTCAGCATGGTGTCAGCTCTCTAATTAAAGTTGTTTTCATCCGATCTTCACCAAACTTGGTCAGAAGTTTTATCAAGATGATCTTAAGACCAAGTTTGAACGTGGGCCTTGCCGGGTCAAAAACTAGGTCATGGGGTCACTTCGTGCGTTTTAAACATTGAGCATGGTGTCTGCTCTCTTATTGACGTAGTTTACTTCCTATCTTCACCAAACTTGGTCAGAAGTTTTAAATAGATGATCTCTAGGCAATGTTCCAACATGGGCCATGCCGGGCTAAAAGCTAGGTCACGGGGTCACTAAATGCATTTTACACATTCAGTATGGTGTCCGCTCTCTATTTCAAGTACTTATCATCCGCTCTTCACCAAACTTGGTCAAAAGTTTTATCTAGATGATCTCTAGGCCATGTTCTTACATGGGCCATGCCGGGCAAAAAACTAGGTCACGGGGTCACTAAGTGCGTTAAACACATTCTGCATGGTGTTCCCTATTTCAAGTACTTTTCATCCGCTCTTCACCAAACTTGGTCAGAAGTTTTATCTAGACGATCTCCAGGCCAAGTTCAAACATGGGCCATGCCGGGCCGAAAACTAGGTCACGGGGTCACTTAGTGCATTTAACACATTCAGCATGGTGTCTGCTCTCTAATTTCTTATTTTGTGAAGACAACATGCAAAATATTCTGTGTCAATGCGGCATGTGGGGTTATTCGTCACGTTTGTGACAAAGCTCTAGTTAAATTTTAATTCTACATGAATAACAATTCAATTTTGATGGAATAAATCAGATATAATGCAATTTGATTGAAGTTTCAAGCATCACTGATGTTTTAATTGCAGAATCATTGCGAGAGCCATGCGTGGAGAAAGGTTTCGTCCCACTGCTGTTGAGGGTACTAGAGGAGCAGACTGATGTGGCCAGCATGACACAGGCCTGTAGGGCCCTGGGCAATATGTGCTTTGATAATGGTAGGTCCTGTAGTATGACACAGGCCTTTAGGGCCCTGGACAATATGTGCTTTGATAATGGTAGGTCCTGTAGTATGAAACAGGCCTGTAGGGCCCTGGGCAATATGTGCTTTGATAATGTTAGGTCCTGAAGTATGAATCAGGTCTGTTTGGCCCTGGGCAATATGTGCTTTGATAATGTTTGTAAGGTCCTGTAGTATGACACAGGTCTGTATGACCCTGAGTAATATGTGCTTTGATTATGGTAGGTCCTGTTGTATGAAACAGTGCCTGTAGGGCCCTGGGCAATATGTGCTTTGATAATGTTAGGTCCTGTAGTATGACTCAGGTCTGTTTGGCCCTGGGCAATATGTGCTTTGATAATGGTAGGTCCTGTATTATGACACAGGCCTGTATGACCATGGGCAATGTGTGCTTTGATAATGGTAGGTCCTGGAGTATGAAACAGGCCTGTAGGGCCCCGGGCAATATGTGCTTTGATAATGGTTGGTCCTGTAGTATGACACAGGCCTGTATGGCCCTGAGCAATATGTGCTTTGATAATGGTTGGTCCTGTAGTATGACACAGGCCTGTAGGGCCCTGGGCAATATGTGCTTTGATAATGGTTGGTCCTGTAGTATGACACAGGCCTGTATGGCCCTTGGCAATATGTGCTTTGATAATGGTAGGTCCTGTAGTATGACACATGCCTGTAGTGCCCTGGGCAATATGTGCTTTGATAATGGTAGGTCCTGTAGTATGACACAGTCCTCTAGGACCCTGAGCAATACGTGCTTTGATAATGTTTTTTTCCTGTAGTATGACACAGGCCTGTAGGGCCCTGGACAATATTTGCTTTGATAATGGTAGGTCCTGTAGCATGACACAGTCCTCTAGGGCCCTGAGCAATATGTGCTTTGATAATGATATTTCCTGTAGTATGACACAGGTATGTAGGGCCCTGGGCAATATGTGCTTTAATAATGGTAGGTCCTGTAGTATGACACAGGTCTGTTTGGCCCTGGGCAATATGTGCTATGCTAATGGTAGGTCATGTAGTATGATACAGGCCTGAAGGGCCCTGGGCAATATGTGCTTTGATAATGGTAGGTCCTGTAGTATGACACAGGTCTGTATGGCCCTGGGCAATATGTGCTTTGATAATGGTAGGTCCTGTAGTAGGACACAGGCCTGTATGGCCCTGAGCAATATGTGCTTTGATAATGGTATGTCCTGTAGTATTACACAGGCCTGTAGGGCCCTGGGCAATATGTGCTTTGATAATGGTAGGTCCTGTAGTATGACACAGGCCTATGGGGCCCCGAGAAATATGTGATTTGATAATGGTAGGTCCTGTAGTATGACACAGGCCTCTAGGGCCCTGAGCAATATGTGCTTTGATAATGTTATTTCCTGTAGTATGACTCAGGCCTGTAGGGCCCTGGGCAATATGTGCTTTGATAATGGTAGGTCCTGTAGTATGACACAGGCCTGTATGGCCCTTGGCAATATGTGCTTTGATAATGGTAGGTCCTGTAGTATGACACAGGTCTGTAGAGCCCTGGGCAATATGTGCTTTGATAATGGTATGTCCTGTAGTATGACACAGGTCTGTAGGGCCCTGGGAAATATATGCTTTGATAATGGTTGGTCCTGTAGTATGACACAGGTCTGTATGGCCCTGAGCAATATGTGTTTTGATAATGGTAGGTCATGTAGTATGATACAGTCCTCTAGGGCCCTGGGCAATATGTGCTTTGATTATGGAAGGTCCTGTAGAATGACACAGGTCTGTAGGACCCTGAGCAATATGTGATTTAGTTATGGTAGGTCCTGTAGTGTGATACAGTCCTCTAGGGCCCTAGGCAATATGTGCTTTGATAATGGTAGGTCCTTTAGTATGACACAGGTCTGTTTAGCCCTGAGCAATATGTGCTTTGATAATGGTAGGTCCTGTAGTATGACACAGGCCTGTATGGCCCTGAGTAATATGTGCTTTGATTATGGTAGGTCCTGTAGTATGAAACAGTGCCTGTAGGTTTCCCTGGGAAATATGTGCTTTGATTATGGTAGGTCCTGTTGCATGACACAGGCCTGTAGGTCTCTGGGCAATATGTGATTTGATAATGGTAGGTCATGTAGTATGATACAGGCCTGTATGGCCCTGAGCAATATGTTCTTTTATTATGGTAGGTCCTGTATTATGAAACGGTGGCTGTAGCGCCCTGGGCAATATGTGCTTTGATTATGGTAGGTCCTGTAGTATGACACAGGGCTGTATGACCCTGGGCAATGTGTGCTTTGATAATGGTAGGTCCTGTAGTATGACACAGGTCTGAAGGGCCCTGGGCAATATGTGCTTTGATAATGGTAGGTCATGTAGTATGACACAGGTCTGTAGGGCCCTGGACAATATGTATTTGATAATGGTAGGTCCTGTAGTATGAAACAGTGCCTGTAGAGCCCTGGGCAGCAGATAGAAATGATTCACAACTCATTATGAGCAAGAAGAGGACAAATAAAACATGTTTATGACAGAGTGCTTTAATATTTACTGAGCTGTTGTATTAGAATATCATAATTTGAAATGGTTATCTAGTTTAACTCATTTGAGGACAAAGTACTCAAGGTTAGCAGTTGTCGTCAGTTTTTTGTCTGGAATGACGTGTCTTGTGTCGTCAGCTTTAGCTTATTACCTTTCTAGAGGCCACATTTTTATCTCAATCTTGATGAAACTTTGTCAGATTTTACATCTTGACCATATCTGGGCCAAGTTCGAAATGAGTCAACAACTAGGTCACTTGGTCAAATCTCAGAAAAATCTTGTAACCTCTCTATAAGCAACTTTTATTGTTCAATCTTGATGAAAGTTGGCCAGAATGTCTATGTTTGCAATAAAAGAAAAGGTCACCACTGTAACACCTGGTAAAAACTAAGACAAACCTAAAAGACCTATTTAGGATTCAACTTAGTCTGAATGTTTATCTAGACTTTGTCACATCAAAGTTTAAAACTGGGTCAGGTGAAGTCTACAACTAGGTAAAATCTGCTTTGTACCACTTCAACTCAGGTGAGCGCTTTAGTGCCATCATCATTGCCCTCTTTTTATGCCCCCGGTAGGGTGGCATATAGCAGTTGAACTGTCAGTCCGTCTGTCTGTCAGTCTGTGATTCCGTCCGAAAACTTTAACATTGGCCATAACTTTTGCAATATTGAAGATAGCAACTTGATATTTGGCATGCATGTGTATCTCACAGAGCTGCACATTTTGAGTGCTGAAAGGTCAAGGTCATCCTTCAAGGTCAAAGGTCAAAAAACAAAATCCAAGGGAAGTAATGAGCTTTAAAGGGAAACAATTTATATTTATCATTTGGCAGGTACAGATCATTTTCACAAGGGAAGTTATAATTTTAAAGGGATATAATAAAAAACTATTTTTTTTTTAAATTCAAAGCGGCACATTAGGGGGCATTGTGTTTCTGACAAACACATCTCTTGTTATATTTTAGTGTGGTAAACACAAATTGTTATGTATAGAGAAAAGACCCTGAGAAATAATTCTGCTGACTATTACTCTTGTATGTATTCAAACATCACTAACATTTAGGGATCTTTATGTAGGCAACTGTTAGTTGATGTAAAAGGATTGTTAATTAATTTTTTTGGACATAAGCTCTGATTGTATATGTGAATTCAGGTTTTTATACTGCACTGAAATATATCTGTCTAGCTCATAACTGTGCAATGCAAAAATAAATAGGAAGTTGAGTAATTTGTGAATTCAAATCTGCTGCCCAGCAGATCGTTCACTTAAACAAGCAGACGCACAGAACACTGTTAAAGGACAGTCTTAAATAACCCTGTAGTATTCACTGGAACCTAGCCTTTCATGTAAATTACGTTGATTTTGCCAGATGGTGGGGAAATAAAGTTCCCTATCATTTTATGAATTTGAAGTGTTTTTGTAAGTGATGATTTATAGATCATATATAAAAATATTACTGACAATACCTTGTTTAGAGACAAAAAAATGTAACATTTACATCATCAAAAGTAAGTTTGCCGTCCAAGTACTGAATTATTCTGTGTGTAATGGGCAAATGACAATCTTTTTTTTCATTATTATTAAAATATAAAATTGTAAAAAAACAAACTATTTAAGTTGTTGCATATTATGGTTGGCTGTTTGGTTGAGAAAAATCAAATCAATATGTATTCCATCATGTTTGGAAAAAACGATTATGTGTACTGCTACTGTTGTATTCCATTAACCCTCTTCTGTTTGAATGGTTCATATTCTCTTTTTTGTCATATCACTGGTAATTTCACACTTAATATTCTACATAAAGAACAATCCCATTTATTTATATTCAAGGGTTACTGAAATAACTAGGTCCAGACAAATATAAACATGAGCTGTCTTAAGTTCAGCACCGCAATCCTGTATTTATTGCAAACAATCAGGAATCTCATCACAACTACAAGTATGTTGCAGTGCCTTGCAATCTCCAGTAGCCATCAAGAGGAGTTATGGTTCGCCACGCATATTTGCCATTTTTAGCTCACCTGAGCACAACGTGCTCATGGATGGTGAGCTTTTGGGATCGCCTTTTGTCCGTCATGCGTCCTCAACATTTACCTTGTTAACACTCTATAGGCCACATTAATTGTCCAATCTTCTTGAAACTGCGTCAGAACATGTGTCCCAATGATATCTTGGACAAGTTCCAAAATTGTTCCGGTTGGTTGAAAAACATGGCCGCCAGTGGGCAGTTTTCCTTATATGGCTATTGTAAAACCTTGTTAACACTCTAGAATAACATGTATTGTCCAATCTTCATGAAACTAAGTCAGAACATTTTGTTCTAATGATATCTTGGATGAGTTCGAAAATGGTTCCAGTCTGTGGAAAAACATGGCCGCCAGGGGGCGGGGCAGTTTTCCTTATATGGCTATAGAAAAACCTTGTTAACACTCTAGAAGTCTTATTTTAAGTCTAATCTTCATGAAACTTGGTCAGAACATTTGTTTAAATTATATCTGGGCTGAGTTCGAAAATGGTTCTGGACCATTGAAAAACATCTGTTTCTGTTTCCAGATAACCGTATACTTTTATAAGTAAACTACAAAAGGCTAATACCAACATCACTCCCAACATCTTAACACTGTGAATACGTTATTTTGAAATGTAAACAAAATAATTAACAATGTTACGCATTTATAAATGATATATGTTTCCTTTATTAAACTTATTTTATTTATTAGAAAAATATCAAAGTGGCAAAATACGTTATTTGGTGGAGACATTTGTTAATTCCGAATACTTAAACACACGTTTAGAAATTCACACAAATATCTTGTAGTACTCAATTCAATTTATCAGCGTCCAATTTTGAATATCGCTTAAGTCACAAGTTAATCGTATACATGGTAACAAATGAATAATCCTCTATCATAACATACTTCCCAAACTCGTAAAACTAGCTAATAAAGTTTGTTGGCATAATATTGTCACAAAGGAAATTCCTTATCCTTGTGAATAATACTTCTTTAAGGGAATTAACTCAGGCACTCGATTAAGATGTAACAATATGATTTATTAACAAATGTACATATAAATTTACAATGTTCTATCACGGAGTTCCGTAAGTTTCAATCTGTCTAAATGTTTAAATTGGAGTTCTTATATACCATTACTATCTTGACATGTACTGACTTGATTAAATCTGTGAATAACAATTTCTATATTATAATCTTAGAAAGGCATGATCAAAACAAATGGCATGGATTAAAATGGCATGATGATTATTAATATAAATCCTACAAACAGTGAACAAGCATAATGAATATAAATCTTACAAACTGTGAACAAGCAAGTAGATCATAATATAAGATTATACAACAAAAGGATTGACAAACCCTATTTTTTTAATCCTCATATTTACGAATCAAATAGTTTCTCATATAAATGTATAGTTGTCATTAAATTATTAAACTGCACAAATAACTATCTGATTATAAACAAAAATCTAAACAAACTTATAATGTCAACATGAGTGCTTGTGACAATATGCTCCCCTCTACACAAATTAAATGCTCCTGCATTTGACATTGATCTGTTATGGACATTTTGTTGTTTTTGTCTTTTTCTTTGGGTGGTTGTGCCAATTTGTTTTTCTTCATCAATCATAATAAATTGTTCCAAATGTGTATTCCTTTGTAGTGTCAAAGTATTTGGTTTTCCTTCTATTAAAACTGTTGATTTCTTCTTCTGGGAGGTCACATTGCGCCAGCACCTTTGGAATTTCAACGTTGAAGAGGTTCACATTTTTAGCTCTACTGGCCGAAGGCCGGAAGAGCTTATGTCATGGTGTGGTTTCCGTTGTCCGTCCGTCCGTGCGTGCGTGTGTGTGTGTGTGCGTGTGTGCGTCCGTTAGACTTTTTCTTGTTTACGCGATAAAATCCACAGTTTTCATCCGATTCTTTTCAAACTTGTTCAGTGTCTTTATATTCATGAGGACTCGAACCCTATTGAAAATGGGTCACATCAGACCATCCGTCTGCCGTCCGTGCGTGCGTCCATCCGTGCGTTAGACTTTCTCTTGTTTACGCAATAAACTCCACAGTTATTATCCGATTCTTTTCAAACTTGTTCAGTGTCTTAACATTCATGAGGACTCGAACCCTATTGAAAATGGGTTACATCAGACCGTCCGTCTGCCGTCCGTGCGTGCGTCCGTCCGTGCGTTAGACTTTTTCTTGTTTACGCGATAAACTCCACAGTTTTCATCCGATTCTTTTCAAACTTATTCAGTGTCTTTATATTAATGAGGACTCGAACCCTATTGAAAATGGGTTACATCAGACTGTCCGTCCGTGCGTGCGTGCGTTAGACTTTTTCTTGTTTACGCGATAAACTCCACAGTTTTCATCCGATTCTTTTCAAACTTGTTCAGTGTCTTTATATTAATGAGGACTCGCACCCTATTGAAAATGGGTAACATCAGAGTAAAAAGTCCAGAATTATCTCCCCTTGAATTTGTATTGGTCCGAGGCGTTTAAGTAGGTTGTTTAATTGGTTGCAATTATTAATTTAAAATTAAATAAAATATAAGCCATCTGATAATTCATTTGGCAAGGATGAAAGGATTTGTGTTTTCAGTATTCCCTTGCATGTTGACTTTCCATTCCATTGACATTCCAGCCAGTAGAGCAATTCAGGCCCTCATGGGCCTCTTGTTGAAAAACATCCTATTGTTGAAAATGTCTCTCAAAAGCCTGTCAATTTTGTTTACACGTGTTTTCAAGGTTTTCTTCGCCTGACCGGTGCACAATCGCTCTGCATCTTCCGATGCACCCAAGGCCTGCTCCACCATGTCCATGCATGTCATGAACACTTTTAATTTTTCCTCTTTGTCTTGTTGCATTTCCTCTAATGCGTTCTTGTAAAGAGATGTCACCTTTTGGAATTCTTGAGTTATTTGGATTGTTTCCTGCACATTTACTTTCACAGCTGGTGCTGCCTTCTTGAGGTCCAAATCATCAAGCTTGTTATATGGAAGCAGGCTACAGACAGCTTTCCTGTTGTTATAATTGTCCATCCTGGAACAGTTGCGCTCCTTTCTAGATGTTCTGTTTGTTTTCCTTTTTGTCAATCTGGAAAGACACTTCCTGGCATAATGACCGAACTTGCCACATCTGAAGCACTGTGTTCCAATGGCTGGGCATTTTCTCAGATGCAAGTGTTGCCATTTGTTGTGCCCACAACGATGGCATTCTAACCTCTTGCAGTCACTAACCTTCTATGGTTGAATTTGTCGTTTTGCCTTTGGCTTCTGCCATGTCCATCGAATGAAGCTGGTAGATGTCATCTTGCGTACAGTTGAACATTACTCGCTTAAATGAGAGTTCAGGAAAGTTATAGCAACATGGAAGTGCTATTCTCCATCACTTGTCACAAAGGAAATTCCTTATCCTTGTGAATAATACTTCTTTAAGGGAATTAACTCAGGAACTCGATTAAGATGTAACAATATGATTTATTAACAAATGTACATATAAATTTACAATGTTCTATCACGGAGTTCCGTAAGTTTCTATCTGTCTAAATGTTGTTGTTTGTTTATCTTTTTTATCGAGTGCACCGGGATTGTCTCCCATATGGCCATCGCCCCCAGAAAGACGTGTTAGTTGATTACGGGGGATAGTGCAAGATACAGGAGACACCCCGTTCCAGAGGTGACCCTGGGTCTTTTTAGTGCCCGGTGTATAGCACCTAGTACACTGCACCCTGGTTTAACGTCTCATGCGAAAGACGAGTTAGTAGGTTAGGTGCAGCGGGGGATCGAACCAGCGATCTCTGGATTGTGAAGCCAGTGTGTTACCACTAGACCACGGATCCGCTACATGTTTAAATTAGAGTTCTTATATACCATTACTATCTTGACATGTACTAACTTGTTTAAATCTGTGAATAACAATTTCTATATTATAATCTAAGAAAGGCATGATCAAAACATATGGCATGGATTAAAATGGCATGATGATTATAAATATAAATCCTACAAACAGTGAACAAGCATAATGTATATAAATCTTACAAACTGTGAACAAGCAAGTAGATCATAATATAAGATTATTCAACAAAAGGATTGACAAACACTATTTTTTAATCTTCATATTTAGGAATCAAATAGTTTCTCATATAAATGTATAGTTGTCAGACTTATGTTGACGTTATTAGTTTGTTTAGATTTTTGTTTATAATCAGATAGTTATTTGTGCAGTTTAATAATTTAATGACAACTATACATTTATATGAGAAACTATTTGATTCCTAAATATGAAGATTAAAAAAATAGTGTTTGTCAATCCTTTTGTTGTATAATCTTATATTATGATCTACTTGCTTGTTCACAGTTTGTAAGATTTATATTCATTATGCTTGTTCACTGTTTGTAGAATTTATATTAATAATCATCATGCCCTTTTAATCCATGCCATATGTTTTGATCATGCCTTTCTTAGATTATAATATAGAAATTGTTATTCACAGATTTAAACAAGTTAGTAAATGTCAAGATAGTAATGGTATATAAGAACTCCAATTTAAACATTTAGACAGATAGAATCTTACGGAACTCAGTGATAGAACATTGTAAATTTATATGTACATTTGTTAATAAATCATATTGTTACATCTTAATCGAGTGCCTGAGTTAATTCCCTTAAAGAAGTATTATTCACAAGGATAAGGAATTTCCTTTGTGACAATATCTTGGCCAAGTTTGATAACAAGCCAGATTGACTACTAAGTTATTCCTGCTGCATTATACAAAAATGGCCAAATTGACCTTGTCTGCTGTCTGACTCAAATAATTTTAATGTTCAGCGGCAGTAATCACATGACGTTCAAAAGAAATTCAAGATGGTGTTGTCTGTGCCTGGACGTTGCCAGCTTGATCACCAGGTGATTTATCAAACCGCTACATTGATACATGTATCTGTCTGATATAACGTTGCATGATATATTTTTGTATATCTGTTCAGCAGGAAGTTGTAATATCAGTCCATGTTTTGAGGAAGGTCATATTACTCGGAATGAACTATAAAGTCATCGTTTTTAGTATAATAAAATCAGATCCAACAAAACAAACAATTTGATACCAAGATGTAATATATTTTAAGTATAAAAAGCAACAAAAACAGCTAAAAATATATTTTACAAATATTAAGCTTAAGTGCTCATGACGTCATTATTAACACGTCAAACATCTAAAATATATTTATTCCCGCAAAAAAGCAGCATCGTAGCGATTTTTTCATTTTTTCTTTTAAAATGTGGATGTGGTGGTATGATAAAAAAAACAGGTTACTGTCTGATCTTTTTGTAATATATCAGGCTCGGCACAAATATATATATTATTGCCTTGCCTGATATATTACAAAAAGATCTGGCAGTAACCTATTATTCTCTATTACCCCCTCTGATGTATAATTCCTTGGAATAAGAGAGAAGGGCCCATACGTCACATTCAGTTCATGTACTTTGTAATGATGTATATACTTTTAAATAAGATGATAAACAGTTGTGAACATGTGTGTGTGTTTTTCAGCTTATGGCTGCTTGTAAGTGAGCTGCAAACTAGTCAGAGTGCTAACAGAATGATTGCCCATCATGTGTGAATCTACTGTGTCAGATAAACTGAAATAAACCATCTATTCTATTGCTTAAAAAATTACAGGTAAGATAGTGTGCCTCTGTTACTGATTCAGTTCATGTTTTCCTCAGAAGTTATTATAGAAATTGTCAGGAATGAGGATATCTGATACAGCTACACATTGCTATAAGTGTGAACCCTTCAATAGAAAACCACATAGAAATATGTGCAAACAAAGATTTGATATTTGAAGCCTCTTGGAAACATTGTGAACACCCGGGGGTCACATTTTTTGTCCATCTTCAAAAGACTTGCTCAGAACATTTGTTCTTACGATGTCTTGATAAACTTTGAAAATGGTTCCGGTCCGCTGAAAAACATGGCTTCCAGGGGCAAGCAGTTTTCCATATATGGCAAGTGAAACATTATGAACCTTATTAGCTCTTGTTTTTCTGCCAATCTTTATTAAGACAAATGCCCAGAAGCTTAGTTCTGTGATTTCATTTAGTTTATATAAAGAAAAATTACCAATATACAATCTGAATGAAATTAAATATTATGACATTCATGGTCTAAATGCAGTTATCTGCATATTACATCTTCGTATAAAACATAGAGTAACATTGCCAAAAAAACACTTTCGTGTTTCTTTCTGAAGATTATTATGAAAATGATTTTAAGCTGCTGCTGCTGCTGCTGCTGATGATGATGATGATGATGATGATGATGAAAAACATGGCTGCCAAGGGGCCTGGAGGGGGCTGGCATTATATACAGTCAATCTTGTATTAAGAGACCACACAGAGAGTTACCAAAAGTGGTCTCATAATAAAATGGTCTTTACAAAAAGACCATGTTGGAAGAATGCGGACCTTCCATTTTAAATCCATGAAGGATTGTCTCCTTTTGCGACAATGATTTGGTTTAAACATATTTATTCTAGAATGTGTTTACAAGATAGGTTACAGACATCTTAAGTTTATAGGATCAGAATGGTAGCAAAGCTAGTAGGGTTCCTTTCCTCAGTAATATATTAACAAACAGAGTGACGGTAATTTGCATGTTAAACACAAAACAATGAATAATGATTCGAGGATGAACAAATATGCAAGTATACTTGGAATCAAAATTGTTTTTAAAATGTTGAAAAAGTGTATTTAAGAAAAAAAAAGTAGAATCAGAGAAATTATTTATAAGAAAAAAAATTAAAACACAGAGAACCGATAGTTATACCATTCTGAACCTTCCTGAGCCTTCGATGAAACTATGGACTGCATCAAACACAGCAAAATTATCTATAAGGGAAAGATTATCATCTCCATACAATAACGTGTGCAGTGATATATCCGTGTATTGTTCTATAGTTCTCACTCAAGTTAATCTTAAAGTTGCATGTAATGGACAGACCAGTAAAAAGTGAGTAGTGTCTTCTATTTTTCCGCATTGACAAAGTGGCGATGGAACTACATTTCTATCATATAAATGTTTACTAAGAGAACTACAGTTAGTTCTTATGCGTGTGTGCAGCACTTATTGTTTTCACTTACTATAATAAAACAATGGATTACTAATTTCAACTTTTGTAATCAAATGAATCTAAATATATGGTATGAAAATTTGCCATTTTGTGTTCACTTCATAAGTCCGGTCAAAATAACAAGAAAATGGAAAAAGTAAAATAATCGTCACTATCAAATTCCTAGACCGTTTCTGTGACACAACTATCTTGTTTAGCATTAAAATTATATTAAATCATCCAGACATTAGTGTAGTTAAAAATGTATTACCTCGCAATTGTATAACTAGTAATAATCCAACAAAACACGGTTGCAGTTATTTACGATAAATGTGTTAAAGAATTTTGTATACACAAACGTTAGCCATTTTTTGGAAATGTACAGGAAGTTGGTTTATCGGAACTTCTCTGTCTTTTGCGGAAAAACCAAGATAAATGTATTCATTGTTTCCAAGAGTATGCAGAGTAATTACGAATGCAAATCGGGACTGGACATGCGCAAATCAAGTGTTCAATATCAGCGCATTGGGTAGTGCACTTAACCGTTAATTCTACCTTGGTTCTCTGTAAAAGATTCAAAGCGAGGCGGAGCTATGCATGTGCCAACCATGGATCTATGCCTCAATGCCTTAACACTATCCGGAGGAAAGGTCTGCCGGAAACATCGCAAACACTGGCTCTCACATTTTTTTCTGTTCTTCATGAATTCTTTTCAGAATATTTGTTCAAATTATATCTTGGCCATGTTTGAAAATGGTTTTGGTCCATTGAAACACATGTCCACCAGGGGGTGGGGCAGTTTTTCTTAAATGTATTCAGTGAAGTCTTGTAAACATTCTTAAAGTCACACTTTTTTGCCCAATAAGCATGAAAATTGATCAAAACAGTTATTCTAATGATATTTCAGCTGAGTTTAAAAATGGTTCGGTTAAACAATCAAGGTCAGAAGCCATTTTTATTACACAAACATCACAAAAGCGGCTCAAATTTTTTCAGGTCCTTTGGGTCTCAGGTGAACAACCTAGGGCCTTTGCCCCTCTTATTTGTCCAATCTGAATGAATCTTTCTCAGAATATGTGTTCTTATTATATATTGCCTGAGTTGCAAATGGTTCTGGTCTGTTGAAAAACAAGGTCACCATGGAGTGGGCCAATTTTCCTTATATGACTTTAGTGAAACCTTATTAACGCTTAAGAAACCACATTTTGTGTCCAGTGTGCATGAAATTTGCTCTGAACATTTGTTCTGATGATTTGTAGGCCTAGTTTGAAAATGGTTCTGTCTGTTGAAAAACATGGCTACAAGGTAGTGGGGCAGTTTTCCTTATACCAGGCTGTTTTGAAACCTTGTGAACACTTATGAATTCACATTTTCATTCCCAATCTTCATTAAACATCATCAACACATTTCTTCTATTGATATTTTAGCAGAGTTCAAAATGGTTCTTGGTAAAAAGCAAGGTCAAAATCCACATTTTTTATACAAACATTGTAAAAGCTGCTTCGAGCAGTTTAGTTCCTTCCGTTCTGAGGTTAGCAACATAGGGCCTTTGGCTTTCTTCTTTCATAAATCTTTTGAAATTTTAAACGGGCACTCTTGTTGATAATATAACTGTTTATTGTTTTGTACTGAAGCAAACACCCCTTATCTATATTTCAGACACTTAGGAGATACTTTTGAGTGTAAACGTTTTAGTAACCAAAACATCAGAATACAACATTTAAATGGATTGTTGGCTCTAAAGGATTTGTAGCTGTTAAGGATTTGTATGATTGATTCAGTCAACATCTGTGGGAATTAGATTCATTTAAGCCACCCAATTGGATGTGTGCAATATCAGGACAATTTGAGCAGTTTTATGTGGGAGAACTTCCTTATAAATCATTTTATGTTATTTTAATGTTCTGTTCTGAGAGACATTCGTCAGCATTGTTTTGTGTTTTATTGGTGTTTAAAGGCAAGTCATATGAATTTAAACTACTCAAGATATTTGTGGAAAATTCATATATTTCTTTCAGGTCATTGTTTAAGGGCACTGATAAAGGGCCCATTACTCTGATCTGCACTGAAGTATAATTAGCATAATTATACCTCTTGTGGTACATAATGAATTCATGTTAAGTTTTTCATGAACATGCATGTTTGTATGTTTGACTACGAGCTTACAGTTCAGTATATGTGTATTCATACATATTATAGAAACCAAGCCAAGTTTTTGAGCCTCAGAACGTGTGTACTTGCAGACCTGGGGCGGAGTGCTGTAGAGAAGTGTGATGGCATCAAGACCCTGCTCTCCTTGCTTCAGGCCCTCCTCTCCAGCAAGCACGACGGAGCAGAGAAGCTGCGCACCATTGCATGTGGATTCCTCCTCAATCTCACAAACTCTAATGGTGAAAACCTTGTAGTGAAGGCATAGAGACTGGTGCTAGGGTGAAATAGTCTTTAGATGGCTGAGACGCAGGACTTACTGATTGACAATACGCATGCCTGGCTTATAAGGTGCTTGACTGACATATATATCAGGTGCATCACTCACTGATAAATTAGGTGCATGACTGACTTAAAGGTAAGGTACATGTCTGACTGACTGATAAATAAGGTGACTGACTGACAGATAGATAATGTGCATGACTGACTGATAGATCAGGTACATGACTGACTGATAAATACGGTGCATGACTGACTGATAGATAATGTGCATGACTGACTGAAAGATAATGTGCATGACTGACTGATAGATACGGTACATGACTGACTGATAAATACGGTGCATGACTGACTGATAGATAAGGTGACTGACTGATAGATAAGGTACATCACTGACTGATAGATAATGTGCATGACTGACTGATAGATCAGGTACATGACTGACTGAAAGAGTCGATGAATGACTGACTGATAGATAAGGTGACGGACTGATAGATAAGGTACATCACTGACTGATAAGGTACATCACTGACTGATAGATAAGGTGCATGACTGACTGATAGATAAGGTACATGACTGACTGAAAGATAAGGTGCATGACTGACTGATATATAAGGTGCTTGACTGACTGATAGATAAGGTACATGACTGACTGATGGATAAGGTACATCAGTGAATGATAGATCAGATATATCACTGACTGATAGATAAGGTGCACGACAGGCTGATAGACCAGGTGCATGACTGCCTGATAAATATGGTGGATGACTGACTGATAGATAAGGTACATGACAGACTGATAGATAAAGTGCATGACTGACTGATAGATAAGGTGCATGACAGACTGATAGATAAGGTGCATGAAAGACTGATAGATCAGGTACATGACTGACTGATAAATAAGGTGGATGACTTACTGATAAATAAGGTGGATGAATGACTGATAGATAAGGTGGATGAATGACTGTTTGATCAAGTGCATGACAGACAGTGAGAATGATAGATCAGGTACATGACTGACTGATAGATAAGGTGGATGACTGACTGATACATAAGGTGGATTACTGACTGATACATAAGGTGAATGAATAACTGATAGATAAGGTGGATGACTGACTGATATATCAGGTGCGTGACTGACTGATAAATCAGGTACATGACAGACTGATAGATCTGGTACATGACTGACTGATAGATCAGGTACATGACTTCCTGTAGTCAGGTACATGACTGACTGAAATATCTGGTACATGACTGACTGATAGTTATGGTACATGACTGACTGATAGATCAGGTACATGACAGGCTGATAGATATGATCAAGTTCATGACTGAAGACATACACACAATGTTTTTTCATTTAACAGGATATATGGTACTCCTTATGTTACCTGCATCCCATGCTATACATAATATGTGTAGAAAAAATAAATTATTAACTAAAATGTTATTACATTCTTGAACTGACCTATGAACCTTTAACTGAATTATCTAATTACATATTTGACGTTGTAAAATATTTACTTTATTAATGTACATGGCAGTTATAACGATGTAGTGAATTCATATTTGTAAACTTTGATAAAGCCCGTTTGGGCGAAATATTAGAATAAAAGAGTGTTTTTTAGCTCTACTGGCCGAAGGCCGGAAGAGCTTATGTCATGGTGTGGTTTCCGTCGTCCGTCCGTCCGTCCGTGCGTGCGTGTGTGTGCGTGTGTGCGTCCGTTAGACTTTTTCTTGTTTACGCGATAAAGTCCACAGTTTTCATCCGATTCTTTTCAAACTTGTCCAGTGTCTTTATATTAATGAGGACTCGAACCCTATTTAAAATGAGCAATATCGGACCATGAATTACAGAATTATCTCCCCTTGAATTTTAGAAAATTGTGAAATTTAGCTTGTTTACGTGATAAAGTCCAAATTTTTCATCCAATTCTTTCCAAACTTGCATAGTGTCTTTATATCAATGAGGACTTGAACCCTTTTGAATATGAGCGATATCGGACAATCAAGTCAAGAATTATCTCCCTTTTAATTTGAGAAAATGGTGAAATTTTGCTTGTTTACATGATAAACTCCACATTTTTCATCCGATTCTTTCCAAACTTGCACAGTGTCTTTTTATCAGTAAGGACTTGAATTCTATTGAATATGGGCAACATTGGATTTTTAAGTCCAGAATTATCTCCCCTTAAAATTGCAAAAATTGTAAAATTCCACTTGTTTAGGCGATAAAGTCCACATTTTTAATCTAATTCTTTCCAAACTTGAACAGTGTCTCATTACTAATAAGGACTCAAACCCTATTTAAAATGAGCAACATCTAACCATTAAGTCAAGAATTATCTCCCCTTTAATTTTAGAAAATTGTGAAATTCTGGGTATTTAAGCGATTGAGTCCACAGTTATGATCAGATTCTTTTCAAACTTGCACAGCTCTGTATATCGGTGAATAACGCAAACAGATGCCAGTAGAGCGCTTCAGGCCCTCATGGGCCTCTTGTTTATGAAATTACATTATTTTTGTCAAATGATGTTGTCAACATAGAGAAACATCACCTAATTAAAAAACAAATTCTATGTTTTATTAAAATCTCTAGGAAAAATCCTTAACTTGTTTACTAAATAACATTATATTATGTCTGTGTAATTTCTGTGCCATCAGATGTGCTACAGCAGGCAGCTCTTGGGGGTGGAGCTCTGGAGGTGATGTCCAAGTACCTGCAGCATTGCCAGGATGAGGGGGGACTTTGTAACATGGTCCTTGTCACAATTGCCAGCCTCACTGATTCAGGTTACCTTTTTATCTCATCTGTGCACACATGCACAGGTTAAGCTTTGGGACCGCCTTTTGTCCATTGCGCGTCGTCCATCACGCTGGAACTTATAATCATTCCTGTCTGCTGCATATGTAGGTCACCAGAGCTAAAAATAGATTTAACAAATTTAAACTTTAAAAATCTTTTTCTATGAAACCGCAATTGTAAGGGGTTTGTTATTTGGTGTGTAACATCGTATATTGGTCCTCTTCAAATCATACCCCTGGGATCAAAACCGACCATGCCCCTGGGTTCACATGATTTATATTGTCACAAGGGTCACATGACTTGTTTAGTAACTAACTATAAAAATCTTCGCTGAAACAGCAAGTGGCAGAGGTTCATTTACAAAAAAAAATCAAATTATGCCCCTGGGTTTACACAGGTGAGTGATCTAGGTCCATCGTGACCTTTGTGTGTTTGTGTCTTACATATTTACCAAATGTATGTCAAAATACTAACCTGATCAAACAATGTGTCAGACAGACCCTTCTGCAGTTTGGAGAAATCTTAAAGTGGAATAATTAGTCTTTCAGCTCTTGTTTTGTCAGTTGTCATATTAAGTGATAATTATTTTTGTATAATTATCATTTTTTATTTATTTCAAGAACGATGTAAGGAGAAATTGGTTGCATGTAACCTGTGCTCAACTCTAGTCACATTCCTGTGTTCGCCGATGGGAGATGAGAACTATGAGTCAGTCCTGGACATCCTGATAGCAGTAGCAGAATGGGGTTAGTCTACAGCTATTCTCACAAACATACCCTAGAGTAAATAAATATATGGGTTGAAATATTTCAATATGATAATTAAAAAACTCCACTTACATTTTATCTTGTTTTCAATACATAATTGTTAGTTTCTTACTTTCATTTGTGCCTATACATACATTTTTCCTGACTTTTAAAGTACATATTCATTTTCCCTCCTGTTTGAGCTCACCTGAGCACCAAGTGTGCTAGGTAAGCTATTGTGATCACCCTTCGTCCGGGTTTATGTTTATGTTAACAATTTCTAGGCCGATCTTGAATCTTGGTTATGTGCATCTAAAAACTAGGCGGTTTTCGAATCGGGGTCTTTTGCATCCAAAAACTAAGTCACCAGGTTAAATCCTCTATAGAGGCCATTATGACTCAATCTTGATTAAACTTGGTCAGAAAGTTTATCTTGACAATATCTAGACCTATTTTGAATCTGGATCATGTGCATTCAAAAATTAAGTCACAAGGTCCAATCTAAAAAAACAAATTACAACTCTAGTCATAAATTAAGCTTATGTAACATGTGAGACAACTCTTATTTATATTGTATGTAGGATTGGTGCAGCTACTCCTCTTTGACTGCAATGTTGTTCAGTATATTTGTGTGTACCATTTCTTGGTTATTCTTATTCGAGGTGTGATTGTTTTTATGCCCCTTTTTGAAGAAGGCAGCATGAAGGCAGACTGTAGGTCTGTACGTCACGTCTGGGCAATTTTGTTTGTCTCAGCCATATCTTTGCAATATATTGATGGATTTTGAAATAACTTTGAAATGCACAAATGTCTTTCATCATAAGATGTCCCCCCTTCTCAAATGTCAAGGTCACACTTGGTGGTTAACGGTCAAATTTGTCCATAAAAAAGTTTGAAAATTCCTTTCTCAGCCATAACTCTGATGTGTATTGAGGGATTTTGAAATAAGCACAAAAGGAAATCATCATAACACGACATGGCATGTGCAACAACGATCTCCTTACCTGAAAGGTCAAGGTCACACATTGAGGTCAAAAGTCAAATTTGGCCATAACACAGCTTGAACATGTCCTGTATCATCAATATCTTTGCCATATATGTTGGATTTTGAAATAATGTTCACAAATGCAATCCATTATAAGACGACAAGTAAGGTCACACTTCAAAGATCAAATTTGCCTGTTACTTTTTCATTCATTATTCAATTTAAAGACAACTTACCACCAATGACTGCCATGAGGAGACTGAGTGTCGCGTGTATCACCCGTCTCATTTCGTAAAAGGTCAAAATCACACATAGAGGTTGCAAGTCATGTTAAGCCATATAAAGCTTGTGTTTTACCTATGCAGAGTTTTGAAACAAAAGTGGAATATGGGGGCATCCATGTACCATTTCCACATGTCCAGTTCATTTAGGTCTATCTTATTGTTTGTTTACTAATTTCATATCTTCTGTCTGCAACAATTGGTGTCCGTGAACGCAGGTGAATACATAAAGGCTATCATGGCCCACTGTTTAGCTCATCTGAGCACAACATGCTCATGGTGAGCTTTTGTGATCACCTGTTGTGCGGCGTCTGTTGTGCGGAGTCAACATTTACCTTGTTGACACTCTAGCGGCCACATATATTGTCCAATCTTCATGAAACTTGGTCTGAACATGTGTCCCAATAATATCTTGGATGAGTTCGAAAAACATGGCCTCCAAGTGTGGGGCAGTTTTCCTTATATGGCTATTGTAAAACCTTGTTAACACTCTAGAAGGCGAATTTTATGTCGAATCTTCAAGAAACTTGGTCAGAACATTTGTTGTAATGATATCTTGGATGAGTTCAAAAATGGTTCCGGTCTGTTGAAAACCATGGCTGCCACAGGGCGGGGCATTTTTCTTTATATGGCTATAGTAAAACCTTGTTAACACTCTAGAAGTCACATTATTTGTCCAATCTTGATGAAACTTGGTCTGAACATGTGTCCCAATGATGTGTCTTGGACAAATTTGAAAATGGTTCCGGTCTGGTGAAAAACATGGCCACCGGGGGGCGGGGCAGTTTTCTTTATATTGATATAGTAGCTACATGTATAGTAAAACCTTGCTAACTCTCTAGAGGCCACATGTACTATCCAATCTTCATGAAACTTTGTCAGAACTTTTGTCCCAATGATATCTTGGCTAAGTTTGAAAATGGTTCCGGTCCATTGAAAAACATGGCCGCCAGGGGGGCAGGGCAGTTTTCCTTATATGGCTATAGTAAAACCTTGTTAACACTCTAGAAGTCATATTTTTAATCCAATCTTCATGAAACTTGGTCAAAACATTTGTTCTAAATACACGGCCGGTAATCACGGGCGCCACCTCTTTTGGGATGCATTAATAAAGGAGCCAATGCTACTTCCGAGGTGGCGCTTAGGACCGGATCTTTTGAAATTTATCGGATAATTCTACAGGGTGAGTAGGTTTAATATGGTTTTTCAACTTATTTCGCATTATTTTAAACATCGGGCAATGTAGTGCGATTCAGCGAAGATTTATCCATCCACACATGTACAGAAACATGTAAGAACGAACCATTTGGAAACGTGATGACCTTTATAAGTTGTGGCATGGTGTAGTTCTTAAAAAAAAATTGATGTATTTTGCCTGTGTGAAGAGGAAATGTCAACCCAATGAAATCGCTAACGACATCAAACCATTGCCTTGAACATGTACAAGTTATTGCATGCACAGAAACATTGGCTTCTTGTCGATCTAATAGGAAATTTTGCATTCGTTCAAAAGAGATGGAGCCAATTCCAAGGAAGTGGCGCTAATGACAGGAAGTGGCACCAATGCACATTTTCAGCTATTTTAATTTTCGGTCCCGACCATACACTTTTTGTGTGGTATTCCAGGTTGAATGTTTGATTATTTTTTTCTTATTTCGATCATAATGAAATATAATAGAAAACGTCAAATCCACATACTTATGAAGAAACATGTGTTGCAAAGAGATTTTGAAGATTTCTGTCATTGCATTTACTATAAAACTGGAAAGTAACTTGAGTATAATAAAAAATGTTCACGATTAAAGACCGAGCTATCCTAATTTTTTGGAGATGTTAGTCGGAACAAACGACATATTTTAGCCTAACTAAGATTCGTTGACCTTTGCCTTTTCGCAAATGAAGCGTTTGGATTTGGGGACAAAGCTCATCATTTCAAGCAGAAGAAACATCTTTTAATTATTTCGTGAATTATCTCACTGTATAAACACATTTGTTGTAGAAGAAATAAATTTAGAATATTGAGAATTAAGTTATTGGATTCATTGAGTATAACATATTTTGAGTTTATATCGTACAATATGTTTTATTCCGGTCGCTGACTTGTTAATTGAGTTGGTTACTTATATATTTACAGATAAACATCTTGTTTTTTTATAGAATGTGTATTTGTTCTGTTAAGATTCATTTACGTTGAAAAATAAAAATGAATATGAAAAAGAAACATTATCTATTAAATGTAAGTCATGTGATGATTCATATATCGTGCATTGGCGCCACCTCCTGTCATTAGCGCCACCTCCTTGGCATTGGCTCCATCTCTTTTGGAAAAATACACAATTATCTATTAGATCTACAAGAAGCCAATGTGTTTGAGCATGCAGCAACTAGTATATATTGAACGCAATCGTTTCATGTCGTTAGCGATTTCATTTCATCGAAATATGTTGAAAAACCATATAAAACCTACTCACCCTGTAGAATTATCCGTTAAATTTCAAAACATCCGGTCCTTAGCGCCACCTCGGAAGTAGCATTGGCTCATTTATCAATGCATCGCAAAAAAGAGGTGGCACCCGTGATTACCAGCCGTGAAATATATCTCGGCTGATTTTTAGCTTGGCTGTTTTCGAAGAAAAACCCGAGGTATTGTCTAACCCTTAACTCCGAAAACTTTAACATTGGCCATAACTTTTGCAATATTGAAGATAGCAACTTGATATTTGTCATGCATGTGTATCTCATGGAGCTGCACATTTTGAGTGGTGAAAGGTCAAGGTCATCCTTCAAGGTCAAAGGTAAAAATATTTTTTTGGGGATTTTATTTGTGTATCTCATCGACCTGCACATTTGAGTGGTGAAAAGGTCAAGGTAAATGATGACCTTCAAGGTCAAAGGTCAAAAAAACAAAATCCAAGCACCCACAGCCGAGTGTTGGCACCCGCTATGCGGTGCTCTTGTTGAAAATGGTTCCGGTCCGTAAAAAAACATGGCCGCCATGGGTGTGGCATTTTAATGTCCCTTAGTCTATACTGGGGGACATATTGTTTTTGCGCTGTCTGTTTGTTGGTTTGTTTGTTGTTTTGCGTCAAACTTTAACATTGGCCATAACTTTTGCAATATTGAATATAGCAACTTGATATTTAGCATGCATGTGTATCTCAAGAAGCTGCACATTTTGAGTGGTGAAAGGTCAAGGTCATCCTTCAAGGTTCAAGGTCAAATACCTACTGGGGGTATAGTGTTTCACAAACACATCTTGTTCCTTATATGGCTAAAGTAGCTAGAGTAAAACCTTGTTAACACTCTAGAAGTCACATTTTTAGTCCAATCTTCATGAAACTTAGTAGGAACATTTGTTTTAAGTATATCTTGGCCAAGTTTGAAAATTGTTGCGGTCCGTTGAAAAACATGGTCACCAGGGGGCGGGGCTGTTTTCCTTATATGGATATAGTACCTATAGTAAAACCGTATTAACACTGAAGAAGTCACATTTTTAGTCCAATCTTCATGAAACTTGGTAGGAACATTTTTTCTAAGGATATCTTGGCTGAGTTTGAAAAGGGTTTCGGTCTGCTGAAAAACATGGCCACCAGGGGTGGGGCAGTTTTCCTTATATGGCTGTAGTAGCTATAATAAAACCTTGATTTGGTAAACTGACTGCTGTGATTTGACTGAAATATTAAAATTCAACTAAGGAAACCAGCAAACAAGCATATATCCTCATAGATTGTGACTGCTAAACACACACACACACATATTCAGTGATTGCTAAAGACCTCACTCTCATGTTTGGTTACTGCTTAAGCATACATCCTCATGTTCAGTGACTCCTTATGCACATGTCCTCATGTTTGCTGACTGATAAAGCGCACATCCTCATGTTCAGTGACTGCTTATGCACACATCCTCATGGTTAATGACTGTTAAAGCACACACATATATTGCTTGACTGCTTAAGCACATGCCCTCATGTTTGCTGACTGCTAAAGCGCACACCCTCATGTTGCCTGACTGCTAAAGCACACACCCTCATGTTTGCTGACTGCTAAAGCACACACCCTCATGTTTGCTGACTGCTAAAGCACACATCCTCATGTTTGCTGACTGCTAAAGCGCACACCCTCATGTTGTCTGACTGCTAAAGCACACACCCTCATGTTTGCTGACTGCTAAAGCACACACCATCAAGTTGGCTGACTGCTAAAGCACACACCCTCATGTTTGCTGACTGCTAAAGCACACACCATCATGTTGGCTGACTTCTAAAGCACATACCCTCATGTTTGCTGACTGCTAAAGCGCACACCCTCATGTTGGCTGCAGATGAGGTGAAGGACGTGTTGGCAAGGACAGAGCTGTGTGCTCACCTGATACGGCTCGCTCAAACCAACGTGCAGGAGAACGCTGAGTACAGCGAGGACAATCAACAGAAGGTCAAGATGGCGTCTGACCTGCTCATACTTCTGCTCACTGGTGGTGAGTCATTGATAAATCAGCATCATTGTCAAAGAATACATTCCAAATTACCAGTGTTGGGCGTACTGGTTTGTTCTTATTTTAACTATTGTAAATTGTATAAAACTGATAATCAAATTGAGCTTATTTAGGCACCCAAGTATGTGAATACTTTTGTTTATCAGTATGTAACACAGGGCTCATACTTGTCAGGAAAACACATGCTAATATGGGCTTTGTCTTGGAACTCATGGTAATATTGGCTTTTTTGGTAACTCATGGCAATATGGGCTTTGTGTGGGAGATCATGGCAATATGGGCTTTGTCTGGGCATTCATTGCAATACGGCTTTGTCTGGGAGATCATGGCACTATGGGCTTTGTCTGGGCATTCATTGCAATACGGCTTTGTCTGGGAGATCATGGCAATATGGGCTTTGTTTTAGGGATCATGGAAAGATGGACTTTGTTTGTGAAAACATGGCAATATGGGCTTTGTCTGGGATATTATGGCAATATTGGCTTTGTCTGGGAAATCATGGCAAAATAATCGTTGTTTGGGAAATCATGTAAATCGGAACTTTATCTATGAAATGGATATATGGGCTTAGTCTGGGAGATTTTGGCAATATGGGCTTTGTCTGGGAAATCATGACAAAATGGGCTTAGTCTGGTAGATCTGGCAATATGGGCTTAGTCTGGGAAATTATGGCAATATTGTTTTGGAGATCGTGGCAATATGGACTTTGTCTGGGAAATCGGGGCAGTATAGGCTTTGTTTGGGATATCATGGCAATACAGGCTTTTTTTCTGGGAAATCATGGCAATATGGGCTTTGTCTGGAAAATCATTGCAGTATGGGCTTTGTCTGGGAAATCATGGCAACATGGACTTTGTTTGTTTGGGAAATCATGGCAATATGGGCTTTGTCTGGGAAATCATGGTAATATAGGCTTTGTTTCAGAAATCATGGAAATATGGGCTTTGCCATCATGAAATCATTCAATCATGATTGAGCCATGAACAAAATTTTCAACAATGTTCATGAAAAGCTTAAATATATTCTTAAATATGCCTGTTAGGAGCATAACATTGATCAAATCCATTTTAAAATATTCTAACAAAAACAAAATCAAGATGGCCTGACATTAAATGCAGTTCTACAAACATTTTCATTTTATATTTCTGGTGGCAGATCAGAATCATTTAATTGTATATTAAGTGCAGTCCAATTGCGATTAGACAAATAGTAAGCGGACCAACCCAGTTATTCGTATAATTGAATTTTCCATATGATCGTATCTTTCCATAATGATACAAAACATCCTTCATTGATTTTAATATAATGGGGTATGGTTTGACCTAAAATCTTTAAGTAAGATTTCTAGAAGTTTATGATATAGATATTAATGTATTGTCCTAGGTGGTAATGAAAAGGTCATAGACTGGACGGACTCGTATGTGGTGAAAGAAAGAACAACACAATATTGTTGATTGAAAAAAGCCATTTATTATAAAATATCACATTGTGTATACAAGACCTGCTGCTTTTATGTATTTATTGAATGATGGATTTTTATGTACAAGACTAATTGAATTCTGTATATATCAACTGTCCTTAATCAAAGATGTATTCATAGAGAAAAGTGTTTGTTTTTGTCTGTACCCATGTACAGACAAAAACAGACACTTTACTCAATGAATATTTGGGTATTTATGTTCATAAAGTAAATTAATTTTAGTAAAATAATCAAAACTACACTGTAAATCAAATATAATGGGGAGAGAGTAGGGGGGATTGGTTCCCATTTATTCTCCAACCACCCATGTCAGTCTTCAATGTTTTCAGGACATTCAAAAATGGCATGGCCCATTGCGCTGCTTGATTTATTACCCTACTTGCCAAACATCACAGGTCATTCCGCGTGTCACCTTTCTCTATTGAATTTGCTTTGAACTGCCGAATACACACAGTCTCTACATGAAGGTGTATACAACAACTGTAAATGTTTCAGACCCCACAGTTTGCCGAAATGCACTACCAATTTTTTATCCAAAAGTAAAGTGAGTTGTCTTCCATTGTTTTAATGAAAATGCACTACGATTTTTTTACCAAAAATAAACGGTGAGTTGTCTCCCATGCGCTAAAGTATTTATTCAGCATTCAAATTTAATGCCCATGCTTTCCATGAGGAAGAATGATGTGATATTGTACATGAGGCCCAATTTTTCCATGCTTTTAATCAGAAGAAAGGATTTACGCAGGACTGTTTATTTTTGGCTAGATTTTGTCATCTTTTGTGAACAATACAACTTTGCAATGATTATCTTATTACAATTTTAATTATACGCATTTGAAAATACGTACATGGAATAATGTTTTATGTTATACCAATGTACAACATATGGATATAACACATAATGCAATAAGGTAACTATGCTAATCCATAATATACATGCATGAAGAGAGGTGCCACCTCAAAGATTTTTCACTGGGCGGATATTAGCCCCCTCACTGTTTTTTATTAGGCGGAGAACTGCCCTCCTGCTGAAAATTATTAATGCCCTCATGTCAGAATTGATGACCTGGATAAGTGCCCCCTAAATATTGTCTTCCCCTTAAAGAACACCCTGAGCAGATTGATCCTGCAGGATTTGTCTATTCAGGGGATCTGATCCTGCAGGATTTGTCTATTCAGGGGGTCTTTTTTTTCATTGCATGTGTGTGACCATAGAAAAAAATCAAAAGTCTTCGCGGCTGAATTATTTCATATTTTCCCGGTAGTTCAAACAAAAAGCCCATGAATTAGCATGTAATTTAATACAATGCAAGCTGATAACAATAATTGATTTGTTTGTTATCACCAATTACGGATCTCGACGGTTCAATATAATAAACCCGTCTGCAGCATTTTTCAAAGGTAACAAGTGCTTAATAATTAAAGTCGGTTTGGTCTCCCAATTAAAAGATGGCGATGCTATCCTAATTAACTGCAAATTAACTAATTAACTGCAAGTTAAAGCAAACTGAAACCGAGTTTGTTTTTTGAAGATGCATGTTGACATGCTCTGCTCTAAATGCAAACTGTCTCTGTCAAATGTATAAAATACAACATAGACTGTCGAATATCACCATAACCATTGCATCAAATATGGAGTTTGTTAAGAGTCAGAGAGTTAGCGGACAATGCATGGTTCTTGAAGCTGACACAAACTGGAACAGATGATAGTCCCATGGGGGGCACTTATCCGCCCTTTGAATTATTGTGAGGGGGCGGATATCCACCTACTTAATTCTGACAGGGGGCACTTATCCGCCTTTCCAGATTTGCTTGGGGGGGGGAGCCTTTTCAGATACCATGCATGAATGACCTAACGAGTTATATGGCGATCCTGATATATCGCGATCCTGATATATGGCGATCCTGATCCGTGGATCCAGGAAATCGCAATGCACGCACATTCCGTTACCTTATTTCACATGCTTGATGGAAAACTTTTGTCCCATAATTCACTCTACACTTTACATTTCAGAAAAAATGGCTAACGTTTGTTTTAATGAATTTTTTTAAACATTTATCGTCAATATTCGGGAGAATAATGAAATTTTTAAATGTAAGTCATGATTTTATGGGATTATTGGATACACATATTAAAGGAAAGCAGTATATTTCCAGTTTTACCTTATGGTTTATAATTATGAATGTATTTGTGAATGGCATGATAACCTACATTATACAAATAAACACAACATGGCAATATATGAGCACTTAACTTAAAACGGGGTCTGTTAATAAAGGGGGTTTGAGGCTTGGACCCGTCATCCACATTATATTGGAGTTAAGCAAATTACATATCGCTTTATAGAATGTTTGCCTTAACCAATGGCAATATCAAATGTGTCAGCTTCTTGTCTGTAGCGAAGTTTGTCCTAATTTTACCCCTTATTTAGCACAACTAAGTACAACAGCTGTCATTTGAAGAGGGATAAAAATAACCACATGTCGGCTCTTTTAATCACATCTTTTTCTCACACCCTTTATTATTTTTGGACCATGATAATTGTTTGTATGACTTCTTTTTCGGTATAATTATGATTCTTATAATGGCATAATTTTAACACTGAATAAGGAAGGCAAATTGATGGGACTGCAGCTTTTATTTGTTTAATATATTATTTTGTGTAATCGCAATTCACATAATTGTGATTCCACTGTAGATCAAATAAAATGTGCTAATTAGTGTCATAATTTTGTTGATGTATGATCAGATTGTATCATGGTAATCTGTCTCAAGCAAAAAATCATGGAATTTTGGTTTCAACAGTTTTAATGGACCTGTAACACTGAAAATAATGGGGTTGATATATGGCACTGTGATAGTGATTGTTTTCTTGCAGAGAAAAGCATGGAGATATTATTTGCGGGAGGCAAGGGTGAGATATTCACCGAGTCCCTGAAGTGGCTGGACTCTGACCATGAACATCTACAGCTGTCTGGGGCCCTGGCAGTCGGCAACTTTGCCAGGAGTGGTAAGCTGCAGTGGGATAGTTCATTGGGTGAACACCGTCAGTTCTGCTGTCATACCACCTGTGAAATTCTCAGTACGGGTCAAATATAGCAGTTATCAAAGCGCTGAAGGCACTGCAGTTGTTCGCTAGTGCATAACATTTGATTCAACTCCTTGGTCAATCACAAATTATCGCTTTTTAAATTGCAGGTTTAAATTAAAAACTCATTCTAGTTTATGGAGTTTGTGTCTAAACGTGAATGTCAAGAATGTGTGTGCACTTTTTAGCACCCTATGGGTGCCAAAGAGATAACTTAGTTCAAATGACACAAACAGGTCCATTGTTAGACTTACTATAACCAATAGTAAATATACATTATTTTCAATCACCAATAAATAAATATGTCTTTTTAATATCAGATTTTGTATAAGTGATTATAAAACAAAAGTGGGTTTCAGTGGTTCAACATCTTGATCCATGTTTCACTGTCTGGTCGTTTCCTTTACAGTAATAATTGTTAAACTTATGTGCAATCATAGATTTAAATAAGAACAAACACTTCTGTGACAATACTATGTTTTTTTTTTACCCTTGCGATTGCCCAACATTCTGTTAGGTTGGCATTTCTAACTTCTAAAGATTAACAAAAGCACACATAAGACGAAAGCTCAAAACCACTTCCAATATTAAAGATTAATGAATCCTTGAGACTCCATGCATAGAAACCTCTGGAAACCAAAGGTTAATCCGATAAACATAGATTACTCTAAAAGATTAAAAGCACCTCCTGGTCAAGTATAGAGGATAAATGCTGTTTTCTTTTGAGAAGCAATGAGCATTTCTCAGAGATGTCAGATTTAACACCCAGATGTATTGGCTAGAAATCAGTTAAGCACTGATATAGAGAATAACCGGTTACTGCCTGATCTTTTTATGCCCGCCCGCCCCNTTTAGGTTTCAAAAAATGGTCATAACTTTTGCAATATTGATCATAGCAACTTAATATTTGGCATGCATGTGTATCTCATGGAGCTGCACATTTTGAGTGATGAAAGGTCAAGGTCATCCTTCAAGGTCAAAGGTAAAAAAACACACACAAAAACGTCGCAGTAGGGGGCATTGTGTTTCTGACAAACACATCTCTTGTTTGTAATATATCAGGCAAGGCTTATAATAATATAACAGCGAAGCTTGCCGAGCCGTTATTTTATTTGTGCCGAGCCTAATATATTACAAAAAGATCAGGCAGTAACCTGTTTTAGCTCACCTGAGCACAACGTGCTCATGGTGTTGTGGTCATGGTGAGCTATTGTGATCGCCTTTCGTTCGTCGTGCGCTGTCAACATTTACTTTGTTAACACTCTCGAGGCCACATTTATTGTCCAATCTTCATGAAACTTGGTCAGAACATGTGTCCCAATGATATCTTGGACGAGTTCCGAAATGGTTCCGGTTGATTGAAAAACATGGCCGCCAGGGGGCTTGGCAGTTTTCCTAATATGGTTATAGTAAAACCTTGTTAACACTCTAGAAGTCACATTTTTAGTCCAAACTTCATGACACTTGGTCAGAAAATGTTTCCCAATAATATCTTGGACAAGTTCGAAAATGGTTCCGGTTGGATGAAAAATATGGCCGCCAGGGGGCGGGGCAGTTTTCCTTATATGGCTATAGTAAAACCTTGTTCACACTCTAGAGGCCACATTTATTTCCAATCTTCATAAAACTTGGTCAGAACATGTGTCCCAATAATATCTTGGATGAGTTCGAAAATGGTTTTGGTTGGTTCAAAAACATGGCTGCCAGGGGCCCAACATTGGCCAATCTTCATGAGACTTGGTCAGAATGTTTGTCCCAATGAAATCTTGGCAGAGATTGAAACTGGGTCATATGAGCTCAAAATCTATGTCACTAGGTCAAATATAAAAAACAAGATGTTAATTTAAAGTCACTTTTTGGGTCCAATCTTCATGAATCAGCAAGAAAAGTCTAGTTCCTTTGGCTCTCAGGTGAGCGCCTTAGGGCCCATGGCCCTCTTGTAAGTCCAATCTTCATGAAACTTGGTGGGAACATCTGTCCCAATAATATCTTGGACAAGTTCTCAAATGGTTTTGGTTGGATAAAAAACATAGCCGCCAGGGGGAGGGGCAGTTTTCCTTATATGGCTATAGTAAAACCTTGTTAACACTCTAGAAGTCACATTTATTGACCAATCTTCATGAAACTTAGTCAGAACACTTATTCTAAAGATATCTTGGACAAGTTTGAAAATGGTTCCGGTTGGTTAAAAAACATTGCTGCCAGGGGTTGTGGTAGTTTTCCTTATATGGCTTAAGGTAAACCTTGTTAACACTCTAGAGGTCACATTTTTAGTCCAATCTTCATGAAACTTTGTCGGAACATGTGTCCCAATAATATCTTGGACTATTTCGTAAATGGTTCCAGTTTGATGAAAAACATGGCCGCCAGGGGGCGGGGCAGTTTTCCTTATCTGGCTATATGGCTATAGTAAAACCTTGTTAACACTCTAGAAGTCAGATTTATTGTCCAATCTTCATGAAACTAAATCAGAACATTTGTTCTAATGATATCTTGGATAAGTTTGAAAATGATTCTGGTCTGTTGAAAAACATGGCTATAGTAAAACTTTGTTAACACTCTAGAAGTCACATTTTTCATCCAATGCTCATGAAACTTGGTCAGAATATTTGTACTAATGATCTCATGGCTGAGTTCGAAAATGGTTGCTATCCGTTGAAAAACATGGCTATAGGAAAACCTTGTTAACACTCTAGAAGTCACATTTAATATCCAATCTTTATGAAACTTGATCAGAAAATTTGTTCTAACAATAGCTCGACTGAGTTTGAAAATGGTTATGGTACGTTAAAAAACATGGCCGCTGGGGGGCGGGGCAGTTTTTCTTATATGGCTATAGTTAAAACTTGTTGACGCTATATTATTGGTTAATCTTCATGAAACTTGGTCAGAACATTTGTCCCTTGGTCAGAACATTTTTCCCAATGAAATCTTGCCAGAGATTGAAACTGGGTCATTTGAGCTCAAAAACTATGTCACTAGGTCAATTATAAAAAAACATGTTAAAGTCAATTTTTTGGTCCAATCTTCATGAATCAGCTTGCATTTTTAGCTCACCTGAGCACAACGTGCTCATGGTGAGCTATTGTGATCGCCTTTTGTCCGTCGTGCGTTGTGCGTGGTCAACATTTACCTTGTTAACACTCTAGAGGTCACATTTATTGTCCAATCTTCATGAAACTTGGTCAGAACATGTGTCTCAATAATATCTTAGACGAGTTTGAAAATGGTTCCGGTTGGTTGAAAAACATGGCTGCCAGGGGGCGTGGCAGTTTTCCTTATATGGCTATAGTAAAACCTTGTTAACACTCTAGAAGTCACATTTTTAGACCAATCTTCATGAAACTTGGTCAGATCATGTGTCCCAATAATATCTTGGACAAGTTCGAAAATGGTTCCAGTTGAATGAAAAACATGGCCGCCAGGGGGCGTGGCAGTTTTCCTTATATGGCTATAGTAAAACCTTGTTAACACTCTAGAAGTCACATTT
>VMBQ01005645.1:48218-63609 GCA_007657795.1 Dreissena rostriformis
TGTCCGGAGCCATATCTTGGAAGTGCTTTGGCGGATTTCATTGAAACTTGGTATGAGTATATATATGGATAAGACGATGATGCACGCCAAATGGCATTGTACAACATCTGTTAATAACGGAGTTATAGCCCTTTGTATCTTGAAAAAATGCTTTTTACTATAGGCACTTTTGTGTCCGGAGCCATATCTTGGAAGTGCTTTGGCGGATTTCATTGAAACTTGGTATGAGTATATATATGGATAAGAGGATGATGCATACCAAATGGCATTGTACACCATCTGTTAATAACGGAGTAATGGCCCTTTGTATCGTAGTACGTTCATCCGTCGGATTTGCACCCATCCTTAAACAAAATATATGTTGCGGGGGATATCAATTCTACGAATTTGCTTGTTTCTATTTAGGATCCATTCAAAAGTATTCCATTTAACATAGTATTTACATTATGTGTCAATTTATGAATGAATGTAGTTGAAGAACTGAGCTCTCTGACATAAATGATTAAACAGTTTTACTTTGTTCAGTGAATAAAAGTAGTTTCTACGATTTTGCGAATATGGTATTAACCTAAGTTGTTTGCAAGCGAACAACTTAAAATTGTATTTTTCAAAACCCTTTCTTCATTAATGTGCTCATATCAGGTAAAATAAAGATTATTGTTATTTGGCAGGGGAGCACACACGTATGATTGTACTTTGAAGCAAAAAACTCATAACTTTCAAAATTAGTGCAAGTAGACTTTGTAATTATGTGTGTATTTCCAGATGAGCATTGCAGGTTCCTGGTGGAGCATGGTGTTATACAGCGCCTTCTGAGACTTCTCAAACCTACATTTGGGGAGGCCAAGTGTACATTGGAGCATGCAGCACTCAGTGCCCTTAGAAACCTTGCAATACCAGGTAGGTGTACATTGGAGCATGCAGCACTCAGTGCCCTTACAAACCTTGCAATACCAGGTAGGTGTACATTGGAGCATGCAACACTTAGTGCCCTTAGAATTCTTGCAATACCAGGTAGGTGTACATTTGAGCATGCAGCACTCAGTGCCCTTAGAAATCTTCCAATACCAGGAAGGTGTACATTGGAGCATGCAGCACTCAGTGCCCTTAGACACCTTGCAATACCAGGTAGGTGTACATTGGAGCATGCAGCACTTAGTGCCCTTAGAAATCTTGCAATACCAGGTAGGTGTTCATTAAAGCATGCAGCACTCAGTGCCCTTAGACACCTTGCAATACCAGGTAGGTGTACATTGGAGCATGCAACACCTAGTGCCCTTAGAAATCTTGCAATACCAGGTAGGTGTTCATTGGAGCATGCAGCACTCAGTGCCCTTAGAAACCTTGCAATATCAGGTAGGTGTACATTGGAGCATGCAGCACTCAGTGCCCTTAGAAAACTTGCAATACCAGGTAGGTGTTCATTGGAGCATGCAGCACTCAGTGCCCTTAGAAACCTTGCAATACCAGGTAGGTTTACATGTAATTGATTCAAACCTCATTTTGGCAGAGATTGAAACTGGGTCATATGAGCTCAAAAACTAGGTCACAAGGTCAAATATAAAAGAAACATGTTAAAAGTCACTTTTTTGGTCCAAAATAATCTTCATGAATCAGCTTGCATTTTTTCAAAATAGTCTAGTTCCTTTGGCTTTCAGGTGAGCGCCTTAGGGCCTGATGGTGCTCTTGTTATTGTTGGAACTCAACCATGTGTGTATGTATTAATGGAACTCAACCATGTGTGTAGGTATTGTTGGAACTCAACCATGTGTGTATGTATTGTTGGAACTCAACCATGTGTGTATGTATTGTTGGAACTCAACCATGTGTGTAAGTATTGTTGGAACTCAACCATGTGTGTATGTATTGTTGGAACTCAACCATGTGTGTATGTATTGTTGCAAATCAACCTTGTTTTATGTATTGCTGCAACTCAACTATATTTGTTTGTATTGTTGCAACTCAACCATATGTGTATGTTTTGTTGCAACTCAACCATGTTTGTATGTATCGTTGCAACTCAACCATGTTTTATGTATTGTTGCAACTCAACCATTTGTATATCAATTGTTGCAACTCATCCATGTTTGTATGTATTTTTGCAACTCAACCATGTTTGTATGTATTGTTGCAACTCAACCATGTTTGTATTCATTGTTGCAACTCAACCATGTTTGTATGTATTGTTGCATCTCAACCATGTTTGTATGTATTGTTGCAACTCAACCATGTGTGTATGTATTGTTGCATTGCAACCATGTTTATATATATTGTTGCAAGTCTACCATGTTGGTATGTTTTGTTGCAACTCAACCATGTTTGTATGTATTGTTGCAACACAACCATGTTTGTATGTATTGTTGCAACTCAACCATGTTTGTGTGTATTGTTGCAACTCAACTATGTTTGTATGTATTGTTGCAACTAAACCATGTTTGTATGTATTGTTGCAACGGAACCATATTTGTATGTATTGTTGCAACTCAACTATGTTTGTATGTATTGTTGCAACTCAACTATGTTTGTATTTATTGTTGCAATTCAACTATGTTTGTATGTTTTGTTGCAACTCAACCATGTTTGTATGTATTGTTGCAACTCAACCATGTTTGTGTGTATTGTTGCAACTCAGCTATGTTTGTATGTATTGTTGGAACTCAACCATGTTTGTATTTATTTTTGCAACTCAACCATGTTTGTATTTATTGTTGCAGCTGGGAACAAGGCATCACTGATTAAAGCTGGAGTTATTGATGCAGTCTTGGTGTGTGTTGACTCAGAAATGCTGGCTGTCATCTTTAAGATACTTGGTGTGCTACGCATGTTAGTAGATGGACAAGGTGAGCACACAGTCAGCACAGAGCAACACATAATTGACTGTGAAAGCTTTTAACATTTTCATGTTTGAAATCACATCTGAAACCTTAAGCTCGTAGTTATACCCCCACAAACGAAGTTTAGGGGGGTATATAGGAGTAAGCTTGTCTGTCTGTCTGTCGGTCGGTCCGTATTGGTTGTCCGCTCTCTAACTCAAGTTGTTTTCATCCGATTTTCACCAAACTTGGTCAGAAGTTGTATCTAGATGATGTCTAGGTCAAGTTAGAATATGGGTCATGCTGGGTCAAAAACTAGGCCACAGGGTCACTTAGTGCATTTTAAACATTCAGCATGTTGTCAGCTCTCTAATTCAAGTAGTTTTCATCCAATCTTCACCAAAATTGGTCAGAAGTTGTATCTAGATGATGTCTAAGTCAAGTTTGAATATGGGTCATGCCAGGTCAAAAACTAGGTCACGGGGTCACTGAGTGCGTTTTTACATGCAAAATATTCTGTGTCAATGCGGCATGTGGGGGTATTTGTCACGTCTGTGACAAAGCTCTAGTTCAATTTAGTTTTAGTTTTTACAATTTTTAAGATTGATGATGGATTGGAAAATAAGTGTGCTGTGGATTAATTTTATGATGTTGACATGATGTTTCGAAGGGTTATGTAAAATCAGCCAGCCCGGCCACATAAATTGAGTGGTCATGATATAATCTCTAGGGCCATTCTCCCTCTACTTCTGATTCATGAAGGGCAGTTGTCAGTTACTGGCATAAGTTTATCTATGCACTAAGTAGTGGTAACCCACCTACCTCAGGAAAATTTTGAGTTGGTAAACTGACCGCGATGATATGACTGAAATACTGTTGAAAACAACGAAAAACCCACCTGCATCTCAATCTACATTTATCAGTTCCTGATATGTGTTACAGAGGAGGCAGCCCTGCGCCTGGGTCAGGACCGAGAGTTCATCACACGCCTTGTGGAGTGGAGTGCATGTGAACAACACCCTGGGGTCAAAGGTTACAACACTCAAAATTGGCATTTTATTATCAGGGGTGTGATTTCTCCTCCTTTCAGCTGATTTCTTCCATTTTTTTTTCAATGTCAAAATAATTTTACAAATAGTTCTTAACGTTGATGGATCTATAAACAAATGAAGAGTTTAGTTAAACCCTGTAAGGGGGTTAAGGCATTTTCCTCCCCTGAGGTGGTTCTTGAATCACACCCCTGATTATTTATTTGATGAATTCGGTTCTGTACTTTACCAATACTAATCTTAACATCTTTATAATGTTAGTGACAAATATTTACATACTATATAAATACAATTAAATGTTATAGGTAGTGTGGATTGGGCCATTCTGTTTTTAGCTCGCCTGCGCGCAATGTGATCAGTTTTTGTCTGTTGTGCCTTGTCAGTCGTGCATCATCAACATTTACCTTGTTAACACTCTAGAGGCCACATTTACAGTCCAATTTTCATGAAATTTTGTCAGAACATTTGTACCAATGATATATTGGCTGAGTTCAGAATTGACCTTGTTAACACTGTAGAAATCACAATTTTAGTCCAGTCTTCATTAAAATTGATAGGGACATTTGTTTCTTAGGATATCTTGGCTGAGTTCAAAAATGGTTGCGGTCTGTTGAAAATCATGGCCGCCAAGTGGCGGGGCACTTTTCCTTATATGGCTTTAGTAGCTATTGTTTAACCTTGTTAACATTGTAGAAGTCGCATTTTTTAGTCGAATCTTCATGAAACTTGGTAGAACATTTGTTCAGATGTCTGGGTTGAGTTCGAAAATTGTTCTGGTCTGTTGAAAATCATGGCTGCCATGGGAAGGGGCAATTTTTAAGCAGGTTTTCCGAAGAAAAAACTGTTTATTAGATTGGTGAATGTTGGTGGGCCGGCGGAACAATTAGCTTGTCCGGGCCATTACTATGTCATTCATGGTGAGATTTAAAAGTCATTTGGTAAATTTGTTCACCATCATTGGACGGTGTGTCAGGCAAAAGAATTACATTGATAGCTCCAAGGTCAAGGTCACACTTTGAGTTAAAAGGTCAAAAATGGCCATAAATGAGCTTGTCCGGGCCATAACTATGTTGTTCATTGTGATATTTTAAAATCATTTGGCACATTTGTTCACAATCATTGGACGGTGTGTCATGCGAAAGAATTACTTCGATATCTCCAAGGTCAAGGTCACATTTTTAGTTCAAAGGTCAAAAATGGCCATAAATGATCTTGTCCAGGCCATAACTATGTCATTCATTGTGAGATTTTAAAATTACTCAGTACACTTAGCACTTAGTGCATTTCAAGGATTTAGCCTGGTGTCCGCTCTCTAATTGAAGTAGTTTTCATCCGATCTTCACCAAATTTTGTCAGAAGTTGTGTCTAAATGATATCTAGGTCAAGTTTGAAACTTTGAATATGGGTCATGCCGGGTCAAAAACTAGGTCATGAGGTCACTTAGTGCATTTCAAGCATTTAGCATGGTGTCCGCTCTTTAATTGAAGTAGTTTTCATCCGATCTTCACCAAATTTGGTAAGAAGTTGTGTCTAGATAATATCTAGGTCAAGTTCAGATATGGGTCATGCCGGGTCAAAAACTAGGTCACGAGGTCACTTAGTGCATTTCAAGCATCAAGCATGGTGTACACTCTCTAATTAACCCCCGCCAACGGCGGAGGGATATTGGTTTGGCGTTGTCCGTCCCTCCTTCCGTCCGTCCGGCACTTTTGTGTCCGGAGCCATATCTTGGAAGTGCTTTGGCGGATTTCATTGAAACTTGGTATGAGTATATATATGGATAAGAGGATGATGCACGCCAAATGGCATTGTATTCCATCTGTTAATAACAGGGTTATGGCCCTTTGTATCTTGAAAAAATGCTTTTTAATGGCGGGGGATATCAATTCAACGAATTTGCTTGTTGAAGTAGTTTTCATCCAATCTTCACCAAATTTGGTCAGAAGTTGTGTCTAGATGATATCTAGCTCAAGTTCAACTCTGGGTCATGCCTGGTCAACAACTAGGTCACGAGGTCACTTAGTGCATTTCAAGCATTTAGCATGGTGTCCGCTCTCTTATTGAAGTAGTTTTCATCCGATCTTCACCAAATTTGGTCAGAAGTTGTGTCTAGATGATATCTAGGTCAAGTTCAAATATGGGTCATGCCGGGTCAAAAACTAGGTCACGAGGTCACTAAGTGCATTTCAAGCATTTAGCATGGTGTCCGCACTCTAATTGAAGTAGTTTTCATCCGATCTTCACCAAATTTGGTCAGAAGTTGTGTCTAGATGATATCTAGGTCAAGTTGTATGGTTAGTTATGCAGTTAAATGGTTAGTTATGTAGTTGTTGCGTAATTTTCAAAAATATATCACTTTGCCTCTCAAATGGTTAGTTATGACATAAAAATATATCATTTTGCCACTCAAATCGTAAAGTTATTTGTTGCTTAATTTTCAAAGATATATCATTTTGCCACTCAAATGGTAAAGTTATCAAGTTGTCCAAAACCTTCAAACGGGCGTATCTTGTGACAGTTTGGCACTCTTGTTGTTATTGTTATGCAATAAATAAAATGTTTTTCTGTTTTCAAAACAAGTTATTGTGTTTTTATGAATAGGTAGCTAGGTTTTACAAAATGAGGTTGACGGTAAATCAAAACGAATAAAATGTGTTGAACATTTATTTATTTCACAAAAGCATCTATGGTTAATTCTTTAAAATGTGTATAACATGCCTATGTTTCATGTTGCTACACACTGGTATGATAAGTTTAATAGTCAATATCTGTGATGGTGCTCCTCAGGTGAGGCGACGCGGCTGTTGGCCTGGTTAATAAAGAACAGCAGGACGGAGGAAGTGATGCGCAACATCATCCGGGCTGACGGCATCCCACCCCTGGTCTCCATGACAACATCAGAACACGTTGTCATGCAGAACGAAGCTCTAGTCAGCCTCACCTTGATTGTAACTATGGTTCTAGGTACAAATATGTTTCATTTATGTTTTGGTCACATTGTATATTTTGTATTATTTGTACAAATGAGAAGAAATAAAAAACGGTTATCGTTTAAAAAAAATGTCTTTTTTTACTGGTAGTAGTAATATACACAGCCTGGATTGTTAAATGTTGTTTATAATAATTTGAATGCCATGGAACGCATTAGCATATTTTTAATTTACATTTCCATTGTTATCATTAATTGAAATTCAGCTTTGTAAAGTGTTATTTGATATCTGCACTAATCAATCTAAAAAGCTTAACATTTACCAAGCTTAACATTATACAAAAAAACTTTGTTTATTACTTAGACTTACTGTTTAACACAACAACAAACACTTACTTTCATATGGTTTGTTGATGCTGTTTACTGTATGTGTGGTGTACAGCGGACGCTGCGTTGCCCCTGAAGGAGGCAGACGTGTCTGAGATAATCTGCAGCTTGCTACAGGACCAGCATACTCTACCAGAGATTCTGTGTAACACCCTCACCCTCGTCAGAACCATCCTAACATCTGGTACGTCTACACCATGTGTCACCATCTAAATTACATAATCAGCCACATGAGGCATTTTAGAGTTATGGCCCTTGAAATATCTAAAATGAAATTGTGTTATGTCTCTGTCCTCTATCCAACACTTTGGATCTGATTCTCAACAAATCTAATTTTGTCTAAACCAATGTCAATATGCTGTCAACTTACCCCAATAATTGTGCAGTTATGGCCTTTTAATTATCACAAATTTGCCCTTATTCAAAATCCAACAGTTTACATCCAATCTTCTTAATGTATAATATATCTTAGGGTTGCTTTTAACTTAGAGGATTCATAATAAATAGCTCTTGTTGAACAATGATCAGCCCTTTATTATACCCTTAAGACCAGTAGGAGGCAAATCACTCTGTCCTCTTAAGTCTCTCCATCTGTCAGTTGGACTGTAACTTCACCCTTGCAATGATTGATATCAAATAACACAGCATAAATGTTCACCTTTATGATGAAGCATGTCCGGGTGTGTGGCCTGGCTGCCTTCAAGGTCAAGATAAAAGTTCAAAAGTCAAAATACAGCGCTGTCAGTTAAGGATCTAGATGACTATACAGCTTCTCAGTATAAACCTTACAGCCAGACAATGGTATTTGTAAGAAAGGTCAACATTATTTCTCACATTTGTTAGTAAACCAAGTTTTCTTTCCACACATTTTCATTCTTTTCCTGTTTTTTTGCTGGCCCAGTTTGTTTTTGCTATATAACTGTTCTTGTTCTGTACCCCTTTCCCCACTTACTTTAGAGGTATACAGTAGTACACTGCTGTGTTGTTACAGCTAGCCCTGCTGGGGACCAGACCCTTCCATGTCGCCTGCTCGCCTGTACAGGGCTGCTTCCCTACATTGGCAGTAGGGCTCAGTGTTGTTAATGTCTCGCATGAGTCTATCTCAAGTGTATTATAAAGCTATGCTGTAGTTATGGATTCTGTCATTATAGTTTACTTGTCCTAGCCAGTGTTTTCTATTTCAACCATTAGAAGTTCTTTAGGTTTGTTATTAACACAGTTTAAATGGTCATTGTATTCTCTCAAACACACTACAATTTAGAAAATGTCAACCCAGAATATATCTTAATCTTAGTAATCTAGTTAGACATTTTTCTTGGCTGTTAAATAATGCCATGTTGAAAACATAGAAGAGACATAAGTCTTTATTGACCTGGGAGTCTCTTGCATAATTATATCATGCCATCTTGCTGTTAGATTGAGGTAGTCATGTACCATTTACAACATTATAATGCTGCACAGTTTGCAGGTACTGGCTTGAAGCACTTCCATGAGCATTGTCAGTTCTGCTTGAAACTGATAGACCAGATAAGTAAGAATACACATGTGTGGAAGGTGCAGTAGAGGCAGTGTGCATGTGTGGAAGGTGCAGTAGAGGCAGTGTGCATGTGTGGAAGGTGTAGNTGGAGGTGTAGTAGGAGGCAGTGTACATGTGATGGAGGTGTAGAAGGAGGCAGTGAACATGTGATGGAGGTGTAGTAGGAGGCAGTGTACATGTGATGGAGGTGTAGTAGGAGGCAGTGTACATGTGTGAGAGGTGTAGTAGGAGGCAGTGTACATGTGTGGGAGGTGTAGTAGGAGGCAGTGTACATGTGTGGGAGATGTAGTAGGATGCAGTGTACATGTGATGGAGGTGTAGTAGGAGGCAGTGTACATGTGTGGGAGGTGCAGTAGGGGCAGTGTACATGTGTGGGAGGTGTAGTTGAGGCAGTGTACATGTGTTGGAGGTGTAGTAGAGGCAGTGTACATGTGATGGAGGGGTAGTAGGAGGCAGTGTGCATGTGTTGGAGGTGTAGTAGGAGGCAGTGTACATGTATGAGAGGTGTAGTAGGAGGCAGTGTACATGTGTGGGAGATGTAGTAGGAGAAAGTGTACATGTATGGGAGGGGTAGTAGGAGGCAGTGTACATGTATGGGAGGTGTTGTAGGAGGCAGTGTACATGTATGGGAGGTGTAGTGGGAGGCAGTGTACATGTATGGGAGGTGTAGTAGGAGGCAGTGTACATGTGTGGGAGGTGTAGTAGAGGCAGTGTACATGTGTTGGAGGTGTAGTAGAGGCAGTGTACATGTGTGGGAGGTTTAGTAGGAGGCAGTGTACATGTGATGGAGGGGTAGTAGGAGGCAGTGTGCATGTATTGGAGGGGTAGTAGGAGGCAGTGTGCATGTGTGGGAGGTGTAGTAGGAGGCAGTGTACATGTATTGGAGGGATATAAGGAGGCAGTGTGCATGTATTGGAGGGATATTAGGAGGCAGTGTGCATGTATTTGCGGTGTAGTAGTATGCAGTACATACGTGTATGTGTGTGAGGGGTAGTAGGAGGCAGTACACATGTGTTTGAGGGACATCAAAGGCAGTGCACTTTGAAATGGTTGTAGGAGGCAATTCACGGTTTGGGAATACTTGGGCAAGGCTCACAAACCAGGGTTAAGTTGTTTGTTTACTGTTGATTCATTTAGTGATGCTTTGATTATTCATTCTTATTAGCATGTTTATTCCAGTCTCATTTCATCTGTTTGATGTGCAGTTAACATACATTTGCATGTAGTATTTACAGTATACGTACAGTTGTACTGTCATGTTTACAAAGATGTTAGATTCTCCAGTCTTAACTTTCAACGTTGTAAATAATTATAATAAGTGAAAGCAGATATCTTAGTTCACATGCTACAGAACATTGTTTATGAAATATTATGGAGAAAAATAGTTTACATAGAATGTAAACATAACATGGTATTATTTTAATTTTATATACTAGTAGTTAATAATAGCTCATAAAATATCTTTAGATTTGAGATTAAAGGGACTGTAAACCACGAATGACGAAAAAAGAAAAGTTCTAAAATACCGTATTTTTTTACAATTATTAGTTTATATTGATTAAAATATCACGACTGGTATATTACATTACTTGAAAAAAGTTCATATTTTCAGTATATTCGGTAATAAAATTTTGCGATGTGAAATCAAAAGTACATCGCGAAAATAGGTGACATAACAATATACACACTATAAATAACGCAAGTAGATTGATCATTTTATATATAAAATATATACAATTCACAACGCATGCACAATTTGCATTCCTGGGTTTACCACGTGACGATGATGATCAATCTACTTGCGTAATTTATAGTTAACTGTACATACCCACTAAAAATAAATAAATACAAAAATAAAGTAAAAATTAAAAAACTACTTTTTTCAAGTAATGTTATATACCAGTCGTGATATTTTAATCAATATAAACTAATAATTGTAAAAAAAACACGGTATTTTAGAAATTTAATTTTTTTGTCATTCGTGGTTTACAGTCCCTTTAAAAGCCTGTATATGGTATGTGGATTGTAGAGCACTTGCGAGATGACATGTTGTCGTCCAGTGCGTGTGACGCAGTGCGGGGCCTGATGGACCACTCCGATGACAAGGTGAGACAGGCTGCCTCCACTGTGGCCCCCCTGCTGGAGGATACCACGGAGGGAGAGAGATGACACCCCCAACACACCGACAATCTGGTCTTACACACAGAAGAATATAGAACAGGCCGTGATATAACAGTTGTCCAACTGGCAGGGGCACGAAAATTGCTTGTCAGGATGTATTCAAAATACCTTTCCAACGGGACAAGTGCTGTTTCGGTCAATTCAAAATTTATTATAACAATACGATTTTTAAGAGAGAGTTGTTCACACATTCGCTTAATGATTTCATACATGAAAGATCTTTTTCAAATATCAAAATCTTTTAACCTGTTCCTTTAATTTTATGTGTTGACTATACATGATGTTTAATTTATAAAGTTATTTTTCTGCTCATAAAAGTAAGAACAACAGTGTACCCACCAAGAATATACTAGCATAATGTAAATTGTTATTGTAAATGAAAACAGGATCATTTTGTTAAGGTCAGTATTAATAAGCTTATACATTGTTTATACAGTAAACTGTCTTACAAGTGGATTTAATATTTTATGTGAGACTTGTTGAGTATATTGCCAACAACATTGTCATTACTTAACTTTGCATTTATGATTTGGAGATCAGGGGAAGCAAAACAAGTCTCTCTTTTTTATTTGCTTGAAATTATCATAAATTGTAAAATGAACCAGTAGCAAGCTCATTCATAGCATTTGGATATTGTCAGAAATTTAAATATGCCTTTTGCAAATATATATTAATTAAAACTCATTTACTATTGTTGACAATCAAACCAGTGCTATCTTTATTGTCAGTGTACTTGTACTTGGAGATTTTCAGCATAAACAATCAATTAATATTGTTATTTACCTTTTTTACTTTTGAATAAGTCAAAAAAAATATTACAATACGTTTTGAAAAAATCAATCTAATGCATTTTTAATAAGCATTTAGTAATGTATCTGTTTGAGATTAGGAGTTTACTCTACATCGTTTTTTTAATCACTTGTTTGAAGGTTCAAATACTTTCCAATAATATTGTTAACATTTGTTCAGTCCTGTTGATGATAAGGATATGCAAGAACTTGTTTTCTGACTTGAAACTCTGCAACTGTTGTTTTCATATTGTGACTGCTAAGACCACAGTATGTAAAAAAACATGCAATTGCTAACAATCACCTGTTCAGTAGCATAATGTGAGGAATATATAGGACCTTAATTTTTGCCACAACACAGATTTTATAGATTACTTCGATGTGACCAAGGTCAATCTAAAAAAGCAATGTGGTATAAAGTTTCAAGAACTTGTTTAGCTCGCATGACCTCAACATGCTAATGGTGATCTTTTTAAGCGTTGTCAACATTTTACTTTGAAGGCACTAGGGTTCAAAAATATTTCCCGATCTTCATGCAACGTGTTCAGAACATTCTTCCCAATGATACCTCAGCCACATTCAAAACTGGTTAATGGGGGATGAAAAACTAGGTCACAATGTATGATTGAAGAAAAACCTTGTGAACACTCTAGAAATGACATTGTTTGCTCAAACACTAGCAACAATAAATGAAAAATATGTCTCTCAGTGATATAATTATACATTTGGAAAATGGTTCCACTTCGTTGACAAACAAGAATGCTAGGGGCGAGGAAATATCACTGCTGTTAATCATGGGCGTATGTATCATATTATTGGCAAATTTCTAATAATATAAATTTGGTGTTAAACTGCCCTCAGTGCTCTCTTGTTACCTATATTGACTTTTACTTCAAATGCATATTTGCTTTTCCAGGTGAACTAAGATTCACATTTCAATATCCATTATTTATGAAATGGTATGGCATGGAATCATAGTAAGATATTGCACAACACATAGGAAGTAGCATGTTATGCCAAATATTATGCCCTGTTCATTGAAATATTAGTAGTTTAAGCGTGTGAAACAATTTGTACAAGAATTTTTAAATTCAGTAGTTAGCTGTTTTAATATAAGGATACAGTAGATGTGCGCTTTCATATTTGCTTTTTGTGATGTCAAGTTGAAGTTTTATCTCAATTGCATTTCAAGTTATAAAAACTTAATACATGATTAGCATTATAGCAGAAACATTTGTAAGGTAAACTAATTGTTGTTGGATATTGTCACTTAAATAATGTGTTAGTTATTTAAGGACCCCCTAATGTTAAATATCATATTTACGGTTTATCAGACACATGGCAACATTCTACAATGCAAATGGGTAGTTCCTAAACTTCACCTGATGTCGACATGCGTGCCACGGTTGTTTTTTCTTATTTTGGCACGATCCCAATGCATCCACTCTGTGCAATGGCTAAGTGTTTTGAGATACATTCCTATACATTGATATTTAGCATTGTAATCAATTTTCTGCGCACATTTGAAAGTGTAGCATTTTTATGGATGGCTCAAATGTTTCACATATGAAGCTGTTTCACTTAGTTTATGTCTTTTTTTATACGCCCGTTTTTTTCAAAACGGGACGTATTATAGTTTCACCCGCGGCGGGCGGGCGGCGGCGGCCACAGCAGTGTCCGCTCTCTAATTCAAATAGTTTTCATCCGATCTTTACCAAACTTGGTCAGAAGTTGTATCTAGACAATATCTAGGTCAAGTTCGAATATGGGTCATGCCGGGTAAAAAAACTAGGTCACGGGGTCACTTAGTTCATTTCAAGGATTTAGCATGGTGTCCGCTCTCTAATTAAAGTAGTTTTCATCCGATGTTCACCAAATTTAGTCAGAAGTTGTGTCTAAATATTATCTAGGTCAATTTTAAATATGGGTCATGCCGGGTCAAAAACTAGGTCACGAGGTCACTTAGTACATTTCAAGCATTTTGCATAGTGTCCAAAACCTTCAATTGGACGTATCTTGTGACAGTTTGGCACTTTTGTTTAATAATGGTATTGTTTTGATGTGATGGATTAGGTTCAAAAATTTAAAGCTTGTTTTTTGGGTTCATCATTTTTAGAAGTTTTACAGTAATATAGTGGCAGTTAGTTAACCTACTCACACTTTTCCTGGGCAAGGTTAGTAAATCTAAGTGGTTTACCAATACTAAGTGCAATACTTTTGCTAGTAAATGACAACTTCCCGACTTAAATCAGAAGTGGGAGAAAGGTCATACACATTATTTAATCACCAATCCACAAGTTATGTGGCCAGGATGGGATAGAAAACATGTCCTAAAAGTTAAAATGGATAGAATTTTCTTGTCGCTGTGTCCTCAAGTCATCAAGGGTCCGCCACATCATGCCAATACAAATGGAGTGTCCTTTTGTCTTCACGAAAATAGGTTTAATGGTACTATTCATGGTGACCACAATTTTATGGAATCCATGTTGTTTGTTACATTCTTTATAATACTTCTAACATGTGTGGTGTTTTGCACTTGCTACATCATTCACAACTATTATGTGTATTTATTTGCATTGATTTGCAGGTTTACTTTGTATACGTTGAATACAATGTCTGAAAAGAAGTGTGTTGTTTCTTATTCATCATACAGTGTAGTTATATTATATGTTACAGAACACTACAACTTGTCATTCTAGTAATGAAAACAGATAAAAGGAAGTTTCCCATTAAGTAACATTGACCCAGGTTGTTTCTGATAAATACTGTGGAACAAAAAGTGCACTAAATGACTCCACGAAAAATCATTTAAACGGATTGCAAGGTTCACGGCACACCTGAGTAATAAAGCTTCTCATTAGGTTTCATAAAATCCTGACCAGAAATTCCTGAGTAAATCTTCAGCTAAGAAAACAAGATGGACGAAAAAGCAGCAAATAGAGCTACATCCTCCAGAAAATGTGTGGTGAGACAAGAAACAATCTTTTTGTTTAATGCACTCTCAATAGCAGCTTTGTCAGTTTACAGAGGTAGAGGGTTGTTCAGCAACAAAGAAATTAACGTAATTAAACGACTTCGATAACATCGGTACATAGGACCACCAGGACCTGACAGCTGAGCCGGTTTCATGTGACTGTATGCCAGACACTGGTGATGAATGGAGGGCAACTTGAGTTCTTGCAGGTGCTTCAAATGCACTGGATCGAGAATTTGACGTTGTTTTCTGTCGACATGAGAATAAGAGAGAACACAGTCTACCTGTAAAAACAAAACAAAAATGCCTTAACTTATGAACTGCAGTATCCTGAACCAAAATAGTACCATGTTTCGATCGTGTCAATTTGTTGCTGCAACATTAAGTCTGCCTGAAAGTATCCAGGCACACGCGCACAAACGGTCTGCTATGTGAAACACTGGAAATGGTAAACAATGTGTTGGTGATGTGAACAACTAGAGTTTCAATCCTGTGAAGTTTTATCAAAATTTGATCAGGGATGACAGAAATAAATGATTGCAAACAAGATATGTTGTGTGAAAAAAAATCATGTTTAAGTTAAAGCCCCATTAACACTCAAAATCAACGAACATTTCGTAAAATAAAGTTAACCCATAAAAAATCAGTGTTCCTTATAGTAATAGCCAAATCTGGGGATGCAGTAGATTTAGTATATTTATGTATTGTCCTAGGTGGTAATGAAAAGGTCATA
>VMBQ01005646.1:5673-24071 GCA_007657795.1 Dreissena rostriformis
AAAATTATTTAAATAAGTAGCATGTGTCCGGTGTGCCTTTCAAAATGCTATCGATGATATGCTGGTGCATAATAAAGGCGCGTACCGAGATGTCCCATGGGACGGGTCTTCACGCTTGTTTGAGACGTCTATGAAACAATTAAAACTAGCTTCACAGAGCTTGAAAAACGTCCTGCCCTGAGCAAATGTTCATCATGGACTGAAACAGAAATACGTCAAATCTATAATAACATTTAATACATGTAACATATATATATCTAGGTGAACGATAGGTTTATGAATTGATTGTATACGCTTATATTGTTTTTTTAAGTAACTAGTAAGTTGTGAAGAGTTATGCTCGTGCATGTTTACTCTCTCATGCTTATGCGAACCAAAAAATACTCACCCGCAAAACACGTGTAGGCTTACGCGCGTGTTAACAATATGAGAATAATAGTATATCTTATCCGAATTACATCATACATATTGTTTCTTTGGTAGATGTAAATAGTTGGATAACATAAAACCTACCATCAATGGACGCTTTTGAGAAGTAAAATCGTTCCTTACAGATCTGTGTTACAGTTTGTTGCAGAAGATCTTTCAAGCCTAGCTCTCCGGTTACCGTTACATTTTCTTTGATATTGTCATCTTCACCAGTCTGTACAGATATATACTGACCGTTTCTTTGCCTGCAATATCGTACAAGTTATGTACTTTTCTGACAACTTTATTAACAAATAACAAAAAGTAACAAACTCCATTTGTCCGATAGCAAGATTTACATATCATTTAAGGCAGGTAACTTACATTTTAAAGTCAGCTTTTTAAGTCAGAATTTTTACATGCATGTAAACATGAAATAATTCCGATATTTATTATAAGACATACAGTTTTTTTAATTGAACATCCTTCAAACAGTTTGCTTTAAAGTTGAAACAAAATAAACATTATACTATGATTGCCGACATATTATATCATTATTTTTAAACATTCTTTACCTTATGACTGATTCTAGATCACTGGAAAAGTGCTCTTTAAAACATCTTGCCTTTGCATTGCATAATTCAACGGTTGCAGTGAAGGACAAATCTTTTGGTTTTAATTCCTTTTTTGTTTTCGAAATCTGTGTTTCTATTTCGTCGACAACTTCTTTTGGTTTCAATTCCCTTTTTGTGTTCGAAATCTGTCTTTCTATTTCTTCGACTACTTTTGAATCCAAACTATACAGCTTTACACTCTTGGACGACAGGACAATATGTACAAGTTGCGAGCTCATCTGCCTTACTCTATCAACGGCCGTAGTCATCGCATTTACTTCGTGTGGTTGCAATGGTATGTCTCTTTGAATCAAGGTTTTGTCTAAAACGTTGAATGCCTTGTCAAGATTGTCGTCCGTATACGCATAGGCGACCAATTTACACAACGTTGTATTCGTATTCGTATTCGTATCGACATCAAGCACAGCTTCGATCTGATTCGTATTCGTATTCGTATCGACATCAAGCACAGCTTCGATCTCATTTTCGGTAAGCTTGTCGTTTAAATATTTGTGACATGGACCCGTATCTAAAAACTCTGCTAATGTCTTTTCCATTACGTTTCTTTCCTTCGTTATTACCTGTTCCAGACATGCATGCATGTGTATTTGAATGTTAATACATTCATTTTCAGATCTTGTCATGATATTTATCCATCCTTCTTGCTCATCAGGTGTGATCTCGACAAATTGATCAAAGCCTTTGTATTTTAGCATCTTTGCATTAACCACAGAAATAGATTGTTTGAACGGTGGGTAAGTGGTTCTTCTCCTTGGTGGGTACATGTACTCACTTATGTCTAAAGATTCTGGTACTTTTTGTAAAGTTGGTGAGCCATGTGATTGCCTTTGCGGTAAACTGTTGTGCATTAATTGCTGCTCGCCAATTGATGACATACTAGAACAATGTTCAGTTCGCGTACACATAGTCGGCATAACGATATGACTACTTTCGGCAATCGCACTGGATTCTGCTTCTCCTTCAACGACTGACTGTGTCATGTGTGTATTAGCTTCCTGTTCGCTTGGTTTTCTTTCTTCCTCATCGTCGAAAAACCACAAATTTCCTTTCAGTATCGATTCCATGGTTGCACTTAGATTTTGTAGCGTGATTAACTAATATGCAAATACTAGGTGTGTACCTGAATGAATGCAGTTCCTAGTTTGCCCTGCATAATATAAAAGCAACGAGCTAAGGTAAAGCTGTACTGCAGTATACTATAATGAATAGTTGCATCACGATAGTTGGGATATGAATATAAACAAATAAATACAGGTTTCACAAGCGCTGATGAGTATTAATTGTAGTTATCATTCTTCTACATAAGAAAAACGTGTCCGACTTCTCGAATAGTCGTAATAGTGTTTAGCTGTATATCATGTTACTTTGTTTTGTGTGTTAACCCTTGATTTGTGTATTTTACTGTTGAAATACATATGTTGATTACACACTTCATTAAAAGGTATTTTAACTATTTTAGTGTTTTAAATAACCAGGCATACACACGTGTTCAATATTTTATGAATGGTTCTGTAATGTCAATAGTATCTTTATTTCTTATACACACATATCTAAGTGATGGGTATAAAGGGTATAATCAACTTGTTGGTATTCTATCAATATCAGAGTCTTGATGTGAGCTTGGTCACCAATGATCAATATAACAATAGTTACTTAGTCAACTGTTATTCACGAAAACGAAAATACACGTTTTTATTGTGGTATATATATAATCGTATTGAATATCACGAGCTTAATATGTTTTATTGCTTCAAAATAATATTAATCCTTCTAATGTTCACTGTTACAACTCTACGTTTACGTTTCAGCAGGTTATCTATTATACCTCTTATATTTTACTTCCGCTTATCTTAAAGGGACCTTTGAACAGATTTTGGCATGTATTGAACTTTGTCATTAAAGCCTTAAATTGATGAATGTAAACGTTGGAACGTAATAGCTCCAGTAAAAAAAAAACAAGAATAAAATTAAAGAAAGAAAATAAAGAATCCTCAACTTGGCTCGAACCAATGACCCCTGCAGTAAAAGTCTAGTGCTTAAACCACTAGGCCATCCGTGCTCATATACAAACTGTAGTGAGTGGTGTATTTTATACTTTATATAAACATTCATCGTAATGACGCAAACTATAACCGTAACGATAACATCAGAACTCTCGAAATTATTCAATCATTTCGCGTTTTCAAGGCTTGATAGTTTTCAGTTTTTTTAATCGTCAAAAGATGCATAAAATATATATTTTAGAGCATAGTAAATGTTTAGTATTACTGTTTCCTCGCAAATATCATAACTACACAGAAAATGTGCAAATCTAGAACATTGATTTTGCATTTTTTTCAATTTTAATACCAAAACGTGAAAATGTCCCTTTAATAGGTCAGATCTCTATAAGACTGGACTCGCGAATTGTACCATCGCATAAATTTAAAATCCAATATCTAAATATTGTAGAACATGAACATCTATAAGCAACCATTGAATTATGTTTATTGTTATTCAATCATAACAAATACTCTAACATCAACTAGAGCTGCTTTGACACAGAATATTTTGAATGCTGTTTTCACAAAACAANCTGTGTCGAGAGTTCTTGAGATCGTTGCATCTATAATGATAAACTTTAACATAAATGTTAATATGATAAACAAAAAGAATGCCGCGTTTCAAATAATCTTGTCCGAAATACTCACGAGTGTAGCATATATTGTTAAGTTATGCAGTGAACAGCATAGATGAGTACGGCCATCACCATGCGAGCATTGGTCAGCTGAAAGTTAGCTATTTGTTCAAAACATTGAGAGATCTGTGGTTTATTGAATACTTTGCTACGCACGGCATGTTACAGTCTTGTGCAAAACAACGAGTGCACACACGCGTTTAGTATTAAATAGTTAAATAAAATCGCGTATAAAAATAATTGAACTATTGTTTGTTAATGAAATTAAAATTATTTTATGGATGATTAAAATAAGTTTATGGAGTGTTACAAAAGCAACATGGTATACCGACGCTCGGCTATTCATACCAGATTCAACTCGTGCGCTGTACAGAAAGGTACAATATTACCTCCCCTGTTTACAAGATTGTCATTACCTGAAAACGCAACTTCAGAGGAAAAGTGAGAAGTGTCTACAACGTCAATTTCTGCTGGGAAAATGCTTGAAGAGACAGACTTCTACTGGAGTAAGGCATTTAATGTCACATAACCACAATCTCGTGCATGACGGTTACATAACATTTATTGTATGCGTATTGTGGGAGCATGGAACGACAACTCTGCTGGGAGATTGACATAACCAATGGACTAGTTACATGATTGTTGTTGATTTTTCTTCAAATTTTAAAGCGACTTGGTCACATATTTTCGTATTTTTGAAACCTTTAAACGATTTACTGCCACGAAGAACTGCCATGCACAAGAACCTTAACACTACACTTTCTTAAATCCAAGTTATTGCCCTTTGTTGTGTTTGTATGATGTAACTTTTCAGGGCTATATCTCAGATACGCCACAAGATTTAAACATTAAACTTCAAGGGTGTACATATATCAATGAGGAGAATTGCAATGCATAAAAACAATAACCCTACACTTAAATATTTGTTTAGGATTATACCATATATCAAGAGATTTGCACCCATCCATAAACAAAATTAATTTGCTTGTTCATTTTGACATTTGAGCCTCATTCTGGGAAAACTGGACTTAATGCATCATTTAATTCAATTTCTTTGGCATTAAGCAAACTCTGTAGACTGCATTATTATCAATAATCGGTTCATGCAGCAAGAAATCACTGACTCCAACTACACACGGGAATGGCAGAGTCAAGAGATGGCATACATGACAGGCTATCAGTGCAGTAGGTTCTAAATGCTAGGGGATATCACTGTGAGGCTGGGAAAATCTAATGATGCTCAGTTAATGAAATGATATTATTATAACAGTAACCATATTTGTTCTGGCGGATATTGGCATTTTTGTGTTCATAAAAGAATTGTCATTTTCTCATTATCTGGTTGGGTGTGGATTACAGAAAGAAATATTTTTTAAAGCCTTGATATTCATTGTAATTGAGAGTGCTACATATGGTTTCATGAAATGATATAAAATGGAATTGGAAACATACTTTTTTGGTGAGTACTTGTTTACAAAATATTTATGGAAAATTACTACTAATATTGGCACATTCTATAGTGGCTTGATCAGTGCTCTGGTAGGGTTTTAATGAATGATAATTTTAGAGTTCTCATTGTTTATCAGCCAGTAAACAATACTCAGGTGTTAGGAGGCATGGATATGAGCCTCGCTCTGGGAAAACAGGGTTTAATGCATGTGGGCAAAGTGTTGTACCAGATTCCTCTGTTCAGTTAGCACAGGCTAATTGTAGACCACATTTTCCGCCTAGACTATATTTTCTTTTAGAAGAGACTTCCTTTAAACATTCTTTAAAAGCCGCTAGTGTCGTCACAGATTAGGCTGTTCGGACTGCATTAAGCCCAGTTTTCCCAGATTGGCAGAACAAGGCTCATTTAATTAAATGTCTTTGGCATTAAGCAGACTTCTCAGAATCCATTATTGTCAATAATCGGTTCATGCAGCAAAAAACCACTGACTCCAACTACACACGGAAATGGCCCAGTCAAGAGGGGGTATACGGCACAGGCTATCAGTTCATTAGGCTCTCATTGCTGAGCACAGGCAAATAATGGCCTTGTCTTTAATGTGGAAATGATAACACTGTTATGTGGAGATCATCTAACGATGCTCAGTTAATGAAATGATGTAATATAACCATATTTGTTCCTGCGGAAATTGTAAGTTTTGTGTTCATAAAAGAATTGTCATTTTCTCATTATCTTGTTGGGTGTGGATTAATTGCTTTATTTGTTAAAGCCTGGATCTTCAATAGTAATTGAGAGTGTTACACATGGTTTTATGAAATGATGTGTAATTAAATTGGAAACTTACTTTTTTTGGTGAGTACTGCATGGTTTACAAAATATTTATGGAAAATTACTAGTAATATTGGCACATATAGTAGTGACTTGATCAGTGCTTTTGTAGCATTTTAATGTAAAATAATTTTTAGATTTCTCATCGTTCATCAGCCAGTTAACAAAAGTCAGGAGTTCCATTGTTGCAATAATCCTACTGCCAGCTACTGACCATGTACTCATAAAAGCTCAAAGCATACACGAAGAACTAGGAGTCCAGAGGAAAACTGGGCTAAATGCATGTGCGTAAAGTAATGTCCCTGATTAGACTGCGCAGTCTGTACAGGCTAATCAGAACTGCCACTGGATATTTGTTTAGAAGACACTTCCTTAAAAAACAATTCTTAAATGCGGAAAGTTTTGTCACTGATAAGCCTGTGTGGACTACATTAAGCCCAGTTTTCCCAGAACCAGGCTCATTTAATGAAATGTCTTTGCCACTAAGCAGACTCCTCAGACTATAATTGTCAATTATCGGTTCATGCAGCAAGAAATCACTGAATCCAACTACACACGGAAATGGCAGAGTCAAGAGGGGGTATACATGCATTACACAATGCTATAGGGGAAGCAAGTATTGCCTTGTCTTTAATGTGGAAATGATAGCAATGTGATGCTGAGAACGATGCTCAGTTAAATGAAATTATAACCATATTCGTGTTGGCGGAAATTGCCATTTTTAACCAGGTTTTCCGAAGGAAAAAACTGGTTATTAGATTGGCGAATGCGTGCGGGCTGGCTGGCGGGCGGGCGGAACAAGCTTGTCCAGGCCATAACTATGTCGTTCATTGTCAGATTTTAAAATCATTTGGCACATTTGTTCACCATCATTGGACGGTGTGTCGCGCGAAAGAATTACGTCGATATCTCAAAGGTCAAGGTCACACTTTGAGAAAATAGATTGAATTTTATTGAATTTGACACAAGGGGGGTAACTACAGACAATCAGTAACAATGCTTATTTTGAGTTGTCTCCCTTTATCAGACTTTTTTTTTTCAAATTGAAAACCTGGTTTTATGACAATTTTGTCCCTTGTTGTATTCATAAAATAATTGTCATTTTCTCATTATCTTGAAAGTTGTAGACTTTGCCATTTTTTTGAAAGTCTTGATATCTTTTGTGATTAAGAGTGCAACACATGGTTTCATGAAATAATGTATAATGGAGTTGGAAACATACTTTTTGGGTGAGTACTGGTTGAATACAAAAATTATGGAAAATTACTAGTAATATTCAAACATAGGCTGTTTTAATTTGCACTTTATATTGTAATTATCAAACTTTCGACAGACAAAAAATCACTTGCAGTACACTATAAGTCTATAGTTTACAATATTGTAATGGAACTTCTTTCCAGAAATTCTGGAAATATTCCACGGTAGTAGCGGAAGTAGCGCAGAAATCTCATTCAGGATGAAGGTCTTACGATGATCATTTGTATCTAGCTTATAGCTTTTGATATTTATTGTATTCATGTGTGCCATTAGTACTCTTGCCATTCTGACAGCTTGATACCAGCGCTACATGCATGCTCAGCATTCACAGTGTTGTCAGTTTGTGAGGTATTTTTAGGACAGTTGTTTCCGAATGCAGAGAATATTGTTATAAATATTGTGATTCAGTGCTTTGTACTTGGTTGACATGCCTAAAGTACTCTGGTATAATGATAAGTACCCTTGGTGAGGAAATCGCTCCTGTTGGAATATTTTTTTGCCACAAGGTAAATTGTGCTGATAATGTATTTTTGTAATGTTAGGTTATATATCAGATATTCACAATCCTCATAAATAAATTATTTCTTGTGATATGTTATGGTTTAAACCAGATGAAGAAAGCAAACATGAAATATGCACAAATAGGTACACTTGTTAGTATATTCTAAAATAATTCAAGTTCAATACATTTCAAATGCCACAATACATAAGCATTTACTTGCAGAGGTACATAACCATTTATTTGCTAAAGAACATAACTATTATCTTGCCCAAGAACATAACCATTCTCTTGCCCAAGTACGTTACTATTCACTTGCCCAAGTACGTAACCTTTCCCTTGCCTAAGTATGTACCCATTCTCTTGCCCAAATACGTAACCATTCTCTTGTCCAAGTACGTAACCATTTTCTTGTCCAAGTATGTAACCATTCTCTTGCCCAAGTATGTAACCTTTCCCTTGCCTAAGTATGTACCCATTCTCTTGACCAAATGCGTAACCATTCTCTTGTCAAAGTATGTAACCATTCTCTTGCCCAAGTATGTAACCTTTCCATTGCCAAAGTATGTACCCATTCTCTTGCCCAAGTAAGTAACCATTCTCTTCTACAAGTACGTAACCATTATCTTGCCCAAGCCAGGTACGTAACCATTCTCTTGCCCAAGTACATATCCATTCTCTTGTACTGATAAATAACCATTAATTTTCCCTGGAACATCACCATTTAATTTGCCCAGGTACATCACCATTTAATTTGCCTAGGTACATCTCCATTTAATTTGCAAGGGTACATCACCATTTAATTTGCCCAGGTACATCACCATTTAATTTGCCCAGGTACATTACCATTTAATTTGCCCAGGTGCATAACCGTTCACTTACCCAGGTACAAAACCATTCACTTTCCCTGGTACATGTACATAACCATTTACTTGCCCTGGTACATAACCATTCACTTTCCTTGGTACATAACCATTCACTTTCCCTGTTACATACCCATTCACTTGCCCTGGTACATAATCATTCACTTTCCGTGGTACTTAACCATTCACTTTCCCTGGTTAATAACCATTCACTTTGCCAGGTACATAACCATTCACTTTCCCTGGTACATGACCATTTACTTTCCAAGGTACATACAAATTTATTCTTTCTGGTACATATACATTGACTGACTCAGGTACATACCCAACCTGAAACATAACAAATCACTTGCACTAGGACATTACTATTTACTTGCTTAGGTACAACACCATTCACTTGCTAAGTAGTTAACCATTTGCCTGCTAAGGTGCATAACCATTCACTTAATAAGGTAAATAACCATTCACTTTCACAAGGCAATAACTGTTCACTTGTCCAGGTACAACACCATTTACTTGCTCGTGTAAAAAAAAATACATTCACTTGTTCATGTACAAAGCAATTCACTTTTTCACCTTTTCAAGTACAAAACCATTCATTTGTAGATTTACAAAACCATTCACATGTTCATTTACATAACCATTCACTTGTTCAGGTACAGAACCATTCACTTGTTCATTCACTTGTTCATGTACAAAACCATTAACTTGTTAATGTACAAAACCATGCACTTGTTTAGGTACAAAACCATTCACTTGTTCATGTACAAAACCATTCACTTGTTAATGTACAAACCATTCACTTGTTCAGTTACTAAACATTCACATGTTCATGTACAAAACCGCTCACTTGTTCATGTACAAAACCAATCACTTGTTCATGTACAAAACCATTCACTTGATGAGGTACATGACCAATCACTTGATGAGGTACATAACCATTCACCTGTTCAGGTACAGAATCATTTACCTGCATAAGGAAATAACCAATTACTTGTTAAAGAACAAGGTATTCACTTTTTCCAGTACACAATCATTCAATATTTTAAGTACAAAACTAATCACTGGCTAATGTACATTAGACCTGTCTTTATTGGTGTTTTAAACCTGTCTTTGTCCGTTTTGTAGACCTGTCTTTGTCAATGTCTTAAGCCTGAATTTGTCACTCTTTTAGATCTGTCTGTCAACATGTCTAAAAACCTGTCTTTTTTAATATCTTAGACCTGTCTTGGGCAATAACTTAACCTAGCTAGATGTCAATGTCTTAAATCTGTCTTTGGCCATGTCTTAAACATTTCCTTGGCCCTGTCTTAAACCCGTCTTTGTCAATGTCTTAAACCTGTTGATGGCCATGTCTTAAACTTGTCTTTGGCCATGTCTTAAACCTGCCTTTTGCCATGTATTGAACCTGTTGTTGGCCATGTCTTAAACCTGTTGTTGGCCATGTCTCAACCCTGTATTTGGCCCTGTCTTAAACCCGTCTTTGTCAATGTCTTAAACCTGTTGTTGGCCATATCTTAAACCTGTCTTTTGACATGTCTCAACCCTGTCTTTGGCCATATCTTAAACCTGTCTTTTGCCATGTCTTAAACCTGTCTTTCGCCATGTCTTAAACCTGTTGTTGGCCATGTCTTAAACCTGTTGTTTGCCATGTCTCAACCCTGTATTTGGCCATATCTTAAACCTGTCTTTGGCCATGTCTTAAGCCAAGACATGTTCCAAGCCTGTATTTGGACATATATTTAAAACTGTCTTTGGTCTTTTCCTAGGCCAAGTCTTGAACCTTTCTTGACCATATGCTTAATCTGTATTTGGCCATATCTGAAACCTGTCTTTGGTCATGTCTTACCCCTTTCTTTGGCAATGTCTTAAAACCGTCTTTGTCCGGGTCTTAAACCTCTGTCTTTGCCAAAGTGCAAAACCTGTATTTGCAAACATGTAAAACCAGGACATGAATATAGACCTTGGAGTCAGAAAGAAATTGCATAAGTAAAGCAATCTCCATGCAGAGTTGTCGTTCCTTTCTCTCACATACAACCTCTGCCATCACAAGAAAATCCTACCAGATTCGGTAGGATGTTATTTTATTTTTTTTTAAGTATTATTTTATGAAAAGTAGTATCATTTTCTTTTATATTTTGAAAATTTTGAATAAGTATAGGTTCATAATAAAATAATAAATTACCCAAAAGTAAAAAAGTTAAAATAACTTTTAAAAAATTTGAAAATAACCGTTGATACTGTCATTCTATACATAGATGGGGACGTCACTACGTTATTGTCAGTAAGACAGGTGTGTACACAATGTTGATACTGTAAGACACCACACGTGGATCGGCTATCATGACGTGGTTGGATATAACGGCAAGGATTTTAGATCAGTATAATATGGTTCTTTTTTTCCCGGTTAAACTAAAAACTCTTTTGTTTTCACAAAGGAAACAATTCTCCGACACTATCTTCTTCAGCGTTTACATATTGTTATCTATCCTGTTGAGGTTACAATATACTAAATAATTGAGTCATGAAGGGCTATACTCTCTAAAAAAAAACATCATATTTTACTCGAAAGCATGTTTTACTCTTTAGACTGTTGTTCTGGTTTAATCGTTTGGTGATATTGATAGGATAAGCATAGCTGTTCACTACTTAATCCCCGAAATATGATAAAGTTAGAGATTTAAGTAACAAAATGGCACTGAAAAAAGGTTACAATCCACTAGAAAACGGCCGAAAAAAAGAAGGTGCAAAAACAGTCGATTTTTATTTGTGTCAAACTCTTTTTTGGTTTGTACATGACATATCTTTTTTATTGCTTAAATCGATTCCGCTTAGAATTCCCTTTAAGAAAAGGTATGGTTATGGGGGTCTCTATGTGCAAAATGTTGCATTTATTTTCGCTTAAAGTTGTCGCTTTTACATTGAATCATATAGGAAAAACATTTAGTATATTATGACCTTGATACTGTAAGACGACATTATTGCATCACGTGGCTATCATCACGTGGTTGGTTGTGACGGAAGGGATTTGATCCAGCTATGCTGGTTCCAGTCAAATCTCTGCGCGGCGGTTGTAAGTAAAGGAGTATAAACATTATTTCTTAAAGAGAAAACAAGCGCCGAAATGTGTCAGGAATAACCATATCCGGTTTGGCCTTCATTTCCAAACTTGGCAGCATCTACCGGACTTCTATTTTGTTCTGTAATGGTCTGGCATTGATTGCTTGCCAGTTTTGCAAATGTTTAAGGTACTTTTATCTTAACCTCCGAGCAGAGATTTGACTGGTGCCTAGCATAGTTTGATCAAATCCCTGCCGTTATAACCAACCACGAGAGATAGCCGAGCCCCGTGGTACAATTTTTTTTTTTTATTATAAACCTAAACTTTTTCTCTATTTTCAAAATATAAAAGAAAATTATACTGCTTTTCATAATAAAATACTTAGACAAAAAATAAAATCCTTCAATATCTGGCAGGATTTTCTTGTTATGGCAGTGGTTTATGCTAGTAGCAGTGGGGAGATTATGGCTGGGCCGGGTGGAGTTTGCTTCTATCTTCCTGCAATAACAGACCTGTAAAATGTCACAGTAGTGTTTTGAGTGCTTTGAAAACATTAGGAGCTGAGATGGATGTTTCAAAGGGGAATAGTCCATAAAAATGCACCAGATCATAATGGTTGTTTATTAATTGATAACATTTGCTTTATATTCCTCGCTAAATTCTGAAATGGGAACTCTTTGAGGATATATTGTAAATGTTTTAGCTCCAAAGAAAAATATGCTACATTAAGCGCTTCTGTTTATTTTTTCAGATCTATGTATATTACTGATGTTATTCTTAACTAGCAAATCTTTGATGTTATTTCACATTCTTTTTATTCATGATTAGACTCTAACATTTAGCATTTGTGTTTATTTTTCACATACCCAGTATTTAATATATTGTGAACATTGTCTTCAGACTCCAACTCGACATTCATTTCTTAAGAGATTTAAACCAAACTTTTACAAGTCGCACGTAAATATTTAAGAGCTTTTTGTGATTCTGTCATTTTTGACTGAATGATGGTCTTAAATAAAATGTTTAATGTATGCCATGAATAAATATTTCTATGAACATTTTCTCCTATATTTCTCAAGGGATTTCAATACAAAACTTCACAGAACTACCGTTCACAAGTGCCATTGCACAAATTTTAGGATTCGGTTATTCGATAATTTGAAAAACTCATGATTTGTCCAAACTATATAAATGTTTGTTTTTCAAGTGTTATTTTAAGCTCGGCTGTTTTCGAAGAAAATCCGAGGTATTGTCATAGCCAAGCTCGTCCGCCGTCCGCATCGTCCGTGGCATCCGAAAAGTTTAAAATTGGCCATAACTTTTGCAATATTGAAGATAGCAACTTGATATTTGGCATGCATGTGTATATCTCATGGAGCTGCACATTTTGGGTGGTGAAAGGTCAAGGTCATCCCTCAAGGTCAAAGGTCAATTTTTTTTTTGTTCATGTGTATCTCATGGACCTGCACATTTTGAGTGGTGAGAAGGGCAAGGTGACGGTCATCCTTCAAGGTCAAAGGATAAAAAACAAAATCGAAGCACCCACAGCCGAGCATTGGCACCGACTATACAGTGCTCTTGTTTACATTTTCTACTTTAATTATGTTACTACAAGGTGTAACAGGCAAATCACATGTGGCTATTTCATGATATCTATAATCAAGCTCCAAGTTTTATGAAGCTAAACTTACCTACTCGGGGAAATAAAAGCTAGGAAATAATATTTATGTTTTCACAATATTTGAACCCAAAGAATAATTATATGATCCAACAATGTAATAATGAATCTGTGTGCAATGTTGCCATATTTACATTTTAATGATCAAGAATACTCTGCCACCTGATGCACTGGATTCTTGTGAACGTACATACCTACATGCATAAATCTTTCCGGAAGATAACTATGGTGTGTATGACTTCAATTAAAAAATTCAAGTGGTCACATGAATTATTTGGAATTGTGATTTTATATGAATCGTTTGTTTTCACAAATCAGCATGATTTCTTGATACGATTTTCCAAATCTATTAAGTACTTGACCCATTTCCAAAGCTGTATTGAAGCAGTGTGTTTCTTTTTCCACAATCTTTATAGGATGCATCATGCAAATTTGAGTCTTATTTCATTTAAGGCCAGCATAGCTCTTGACCAGCCTGCTAAGTCGCGCATTCTGGTCAGGCGTCACCATGTCCTCTATTGAAGTAACACAAGGTTTGGCGGTTTAATTTAGAGGACAGCATTGCTTCTGAGCAGCCTGTGCAAATGCAGGGCTGCTCTGGAGCTATGCAGGCCGCATATGGTTTAAGACCCAACTTTGCATGAAATGCTTCATACGGTATTTAATTATTGTGTGGGCAACAACTTTAACAAGCAGGTTTACATCACAAAATTTGTGTCAGTATCTGAATTGTGTCTAATTTTTGCGACATTTATAAGTTTCGAATATAAGTTTATGTTCAGCTACATAAATTTTATTTTCATTGTAAATGTTGTTTAATTTAATGTAGTTTTTTTTTTTGGCTTTCCAAAAAATACAAATTTTCGAAAATAATATACCAAGAACCTTTTTTTTTATTGATTTTCAACATACATCTTAATGACAACATGATTGTACATGATTAACAAATAAAACAGATTTTGTCAGTTACATATATACTTTTGAGTATTTTGAGTATTATATACATTCAATATAAATGCACATACAAGTTATTCAGGTATATACTAACAATAATATCGCTATGTGCTTTAACATCCATGTTCGTATGCTTCATATTGTTACCAGAAAATAAATTTGTGAGACGATGCTATACTTATTTTGTAAAGATTGAAAAAAAAGGGGAGAAGATAAGTTAAAATAATTAGGGAGAGGGAAAATTGATTAAAAAAAAACTTCAAAAGACATGCTATGTTACTTTATAGAAAAACCCACAGACTGTCTGTGCACGTAAAAATTATGCACTTGTTTTTGGTAGTTATAAGATTAACTAAAAATGAGAAAAGAGGAAGGAGAGAGAAATAAACAAAAGAAAAAAAGAAGTATCCTAAGAAAAAAAAAGATAAAGGCAATATTCCAATATTTGAAGACTTTTAATACATAGATATTTTTATAGGCATTTTTTGGTCATGCATGGATTCTTCTAATGGACTTCTAAATAAATACTCCATGATTTCACGCCGGGTATGCAGATACTTTGATGACGGATGGCACTTCGATGAGAGTTGAGTTCTTCAGCTTTTTTGCATTTATGTTCTGTTCATTTGGTTTTCAGACACGGAACATTGTTTGGGTGATTCTTCGTATTGCGAAGAAAGAAATTCGCAGAAAAAACGTGAATTGTAAAACAAAAACGATAAAATTCCATCAATAATCAGCATCAATTGGATTATCAGTACATATTTTAACAAAATAAACATACTTACTAGAAATAAATCAAGAACGTGCTTTCTATTCGAAATAAAAGATCAATATGTACATTAAAGTTACAACATGTTACATTTTAGTTTACTAATGTATTTGAGGAAATTCAACTGTTTTTAGAGTGGCATGCACATTTTTCATGGGCACTTTGTTTACCGATCATCTCAATGACAATGGCACTTCGATTCCTGATTACTGGACACTTTTTTCCAGATATAACCCACTCTTTTTAGTGAATCTGAAATGCAGAATTCGCTGTGGAATACTGTTATAGTAAGCAGGCATTAGATAAAAATGTATGTACTTACGTTAATTAACAACGCATTACCGAAACATTTTCTTATCCCTTTGGAATATGATTATGATTTTGTATAAATGTGAAAGATAAGATTGTATTGTTTTTGCTTTTTCAATTTTGTATTTATTTTCAAAACAAGATGTGACAATCATGAAGACACATGTATACCAATGCTTAACTCTCTATCGCTTTTCTCATCAGTGTTATATACTTGTTAGTCTACTTTATTAATTAATGCGCAGTTTTTATGCAAGTAGCGACCGTTTTGTATTTGCATCGTTCTCACCAAGGCTAGTGTAACTTTTAGAAGAAAAAGAACATGAGACAAAGAATAAGTGTTCGTTATGAACAAATATTCTGTAGCAGTATTATCTTCATATTTTTTTCTGCAGATGCTTCAAGATTGGCAATTGATTTGCGCACATTGTTCAATACAGCTATAACATAATCGTTTGAGTTAAAGTTCTTGTTTTGATGTAAAAAAGGTCTGTGCAAATAATACAGGCACATACCACATTTAAATTTATCGTATGTTTTTCATGCTCTATACGTAAAAAAACCCATTTCTATGAGGCTTGAATATATGTATAATGTGGAATGTAAGCACATATTCCTTGTTTGAATTTTGAAATTTAGAGCAGATAACCGTATCCACGTGTTGATTATGATGTTTACCCATAGAACATATAAGTATATTGAAAGTTTAAAGTGCAGTCTCGGGTTATTAAATGTTTTTTACCTTTGTTTTTACAGACTATAGTGTTATTTATTTGTTTAATTACCCAGTAGACGATTATCATAATTGTATGTTACTATTTGTGATCAGCATTCACTGATTGTTGTTAGCTGGTTCATTTTTAAAGTTGCTCATACAGCGCCTGTGTTTATTTCAAATGAAGAGAGTATTCGAGGGTCATTAGATGTCATCAATTTATAATTGTTATCCGTTAAAATTATTTATTGTTAAATAAAAGCAAAAATCCCTATATCATTTATTTTTTTTATCATCAGATGTTCAACATAACTTATGATCACTACCAGAATAAAACATATTGCGTTTAGGCACAGAATAGTTTTAAAATGACAAGACATTTGCGTTATTTTCTGTAATATATGCATACATCTAGTTTGAGAAACTAAAGGTTAATTGCTCATCATCAGCATGTTCTCACACTTTCATAATGCTCTCTCAAATTATGTTTCAAATGCAAAATGTTGTTTTAGGAATAAATATTTATAATAATGTTAAAAAAGAAGAACACACTCAAATCCTAATTGGACCATTCCAGGCTAAAACAGGGAAATTGACCGCTGCCTAAAGTGCCGTCCAGGATCAGCCTGTACATTCCGCCACTTTCCACTTCCAATGCAGTTTCGTTAAGAACATACCTTCTTGAAACAGAAAATACCATTAAGAGGGAAGGTTGCACCCCCGATTAGCCTGTTCTTACTGAACAGGCTGCTCCTGGACGGCACTTTACGCATAGATTTACGCAGAGATACCCGATTATCTCATGGAGCGGCCCATATACTTCATAAACATAACAAACATAGAGCATTTCAAAATTGCATACAGCATCTTACCCTCAAAGAACAAGTACTAGAGCCCTGCTATAAATAAAATTTAACACGATCCACATGATCCGTTGTATTCGCATCTCTCTGAACCTCAAGTTGCCACTTAAAAACAAGTTCATTATAATACAGACAAATATTTTCGGTCGTCACTTGAAATATATTTCTTTACAAATAAGAATTTAAATCTTAGTTGAAAATTGCAATAATAATAGCAATAGTATATATTAATAGTAATGTGATTTTTGAAAAGGAACAACGCCATTGGTTATATTTCACACATGTTTGTAATTTAGTTATGCATAGATTCCCAATGCGTCACTCTTGACAATGCAAATTGATTCGTACTTCAAAATATTTTGTTTGAATAGCCATAATATACATAAATGCATATCAGTAGAAAATAAAACTCGGTTATCAGAGTGCCCAATTTGTTGAAAGTCTTCGTAATCCGAAGTGCCCTTTATCGGTAATCAATGTGCCTGCAACTTTATGTATATCACCTATCAAAACATGTTCTATCATTGTTTATATTTCATTGAATACTATCAAAATTTCAGTATTTGAAGCACAGTGAGTACTCTACATGCTGGAATAGCAAACAAAGTCTTGCTATATTTGTAAGTAGTTTTATTTTGTTCAAATGTTTACTGCTCATCCAGTTAATGCTGTTTTCCGACCGAATTTTCAAATTTTTGGACAAAAATGTACCATTCTTCCGTGAAATTTAGTCTTCCCAATACAAAAGGATACACCATTTATCAATTCGACCATGTGTCTTGTCTTAAAAACTTATCTTTAGGATTTAACTTAAAAAACAAACTGTCGAACTTACCTCTCGCGCGTGGCGTTTGTTGTTCTCTGTTATAGGAGTGCCATCCGTCATCAAAGTATCCGCATACCCGGCTTGAGATTTTGAAGTCACTAAATAAAGCATTGTTTTAAGGATTCATTTATTATTTTCTCAAAATTAAGAAATACATTTGTGTTTTCAGTTGTCTTTTTATGTGAATAAACTATTGTTTGGAGTTCTATATAATGTTCAGAACAAACAAACATTTTTGTTTATTTACAGATGAATATATATGAGTAATCATTTTAACACATCAAAATAACTTGAGAAAACACAACTAATTTTGTTTTTATCTTATTATTTATTAATTGTTATTTAATGAACTGACTACAGTATTTTTGTATGCCCCCCTTCGAAGAAGAGGGGGTATATTGCTTTGCACATGTCGGTCTGTCGGGCGGTCTGTCTGTCGGTCCGTCCACCAGATGGTTTCTGGATGATAACTCAAGAACGCTTAGGACTAGGATCATGAAACTTCATAGGAACATTGATCATGACTCGCAGATGACCCCTATTCATTTTGAGGTCACTAGGTCAAAGGTCAAGGTCACAGGTCAAGGTCACAGTGACTGGAAA
>VMBQ01005646.1:25476-55920 GCA_007657795.1 Dreissena rostriformis
AAAAAAATATCACTCATCTGTATTGTGTTTCATTTCAAACTATAATTTCAGATAGATTTAAGTATAAGACGCCCTCAACAATGCATGAACGACGTTCCAAGAGGAATACTTTTACTATGGCTTCATGCCCAAGGACCCTCCATAGTGCGAACCTGTATTCTAAAATAGGTGAATGAACGCCCCTGTTTGTAATGATTTACATTGATGAACAGTGACATGACATGCATCTAAACTATATTTCAAATTATTTAGAAAATTTAAATAGAAGTCCCTAGTCGGGCTAGAAAGGCGATTTCCAATTATTACTTCCCTGAGAATTTTCAGTAATTCACCACTTTAAGATTAAATGAATATCATCACTTATTGAGCCCTTGGAAAGACAAATAACATGTTTTTATGCGAATCGCATGACCCTCTTTACGCTCAATTCAGGTCACGTACACTAAATGGATGAAAAAACTAGGAGTAGATTTTTTATAAAAGGGAACAAATAGAAGATAATTATTCACTGCAACCATAATTTTATATTAACAATAATACTAATAATAATAATATAATGAGTGTTATTTATACAATAATAATTCCAGTAGACATGAAAATAACTTTTATATAAAAATCACAAAAATAAAAAATACTATTAATAAGCAAAATAGAAATAGCAATACTACAATTTTCTTATAATAACAATATACGAATATGTAGTTTAAAAACATTTATGTAATGGTTTAAGCAAATATACACATACATTCGTTGTACAGATTTTAAACATGTAAAATTGATTTCAAAATATTCGCTATAATTCACCTTTTAACACTAAGGTGTCTTAAATATGCGCTGTCCATACTAAATCATGCATATAATACTCTGGTAAGTTCAACTAAACACGGTACTCACTTTATCGTAGTCTGAATGTCATTTCATCTTAAAGAAGGGATACACATGATCAATGATAAGCAAGAAATATGTTCCATATCAATTTGCTTCATATGTAATACATCTTAGCTATCATACATCAATTTTGACACAGTGACCAAGTATATTTGACTTATTCGTAAATAGTGTTAAGAGACTTGTTCACAGATTTCTTATTTTTGAAAAATATCATTAAGTGATTTTTAAAAAAAAACTGTATTATTTGGAAAAGCTTGAAATAATTAGAATAACAATGAAAAAGATATATAAAAAAAAACACGTGTCATTATTCGGACTCGATGTTGGACCCCTCGAAGCAAAAGCTAACTCGCTACCACTACCCAACCCAGCCTTTGTCTTTTATGAGATAGTTTAAACGCTATGTTCATGACCTTGGAAATAAGATTTTGCTAAATTATCAGTTTAAAACGTTACACACGCTTTATTGTTTTCCGATTTCGATTGATTATTATAAATGTTAAACTTTTTGTCATTATCTTTTTTTGGAAAATTGCCTATTTGCCAAACTGTGAACAAGTCTCTTTAAATATATGTGACATCGTAACAAAATGTATTTTGCTCTCATAATAAAGGCAAATTTCTGTATACACATTTTAGTTCCATTCTAGGGAGCTGTCAGATTGACTTCCAGGTCCTAATCACTTTCCTTGACCTCCGACTTGACGAGACCAAACCCAGAAAACGGTGTCGAACTTGGCTGAGCCTGTTGAGCTCCGAAAGGGTTGTTAAACACTGCCTTGCCACCAAACACATTAGATGATGCTGGGCTTTTTCCAAACGTGGATTCCATTTGAGGAGAAGGTGAGCCGAATGAAAATGAACCAGATATTAAGGTATGCTCCTGTGTTTCTGGTTTGGTATTGGTTAAAATCGATGCTGGATTGGGCGAACCGCCAAAAGAGGTATTCCCAAATCCGGTACTACCAAAAAGCTCTGTTTTTGGTGTCCCGAAAAGCACTGGCTGTGATGTGCCGAAAAGCCCTGATTTCTGCGTTAACGTAGCTGCTGGCGTCATTCTATCGACTGGAGCTGACTGACCAAACCCTTTTGAATCTGCCACGGTTTGACCAAAAGAAAATACACTCGTTTGACCTGTACCAAAGCCTGATGATGTGGTTTTAGGCTGACCGAATCCAGCTGCTGAACTTTGTTGGCCAAATCCGAAAGAAGACGAACTTCCGCCTTGCTGACCGGGCCCAGAAGCAAACCCGAAGCTAGGCGCACTTTGAGTTTGTTGGGCCTGACCGAAAAGGCCACCGGTTGCTGTTTGTTGTCCAGAACCAAACGTCGAACCGAACCCCGACCCTCCATGTTGACTTTGAGTTGGTTGAGGCTGACCGAAACAGCCGCCGGTTGATGTTTGTTGTCCGAAACCAATCGTTAACCCCTGTTGTTGAGCTACAGTGGCAATTGGCAGTTGCCAACGGAAGTGCAGTATGAACAGCTCCTGTCTGCAGCATTGTGTGTTCCTGATGACGCTGCCGCCGAATGCGTTGGGACGCTTGCTACACACGTAGTAACAACTCGACTCCCTACCCTGAACGTCGAACCCTCGCTCTGCAAGGTCAAAGCAAAGAAACGACAACAGAGTGCAGTCCACTGCAACTGTAATCTTGACAACCGCATCAACACTGTAACTGCTCACGGTTTGCCCTCCAAACCCTCCAAACCCAAATCCTGCAGACGACCTTTCATGGTACTGATAAACGTGCTCGTGCTCACAACACGTGGTCGTGCTCCTGGCGTCAGAGTTGTTTACCAGCCTCACGCTGAACTGCCGCTGTAGCAGCAGACTTTGAGGAGGGATGGATGCCAGCACTTGCGCCAAACTTTCGAAGTAGCCCACAGTCGAGGTTCGGTATTCTTCTAGTTTTACGTCCAAATAAACTGGGAAACAATTTTCAAGGTACTCTGTCAACTGACCCAGTTTTAAGCTTGATGCCGTTCGGTAAATGGCCTTGATTTCATCGAAATTTCTGAACGAAGAAAACTGATCACCTCCAAATAACCCACCGCCCGGTCTATTCGTACTAAGCGTTGGAAATGTTCCGAACTTAAGGTACTCCAGCACGGTCTTAAATGCTGGTCCATCGACATCGAGGAAGTGCTTGCCTTCTTTGTTTTTGTAGACAGGCTGCTGGCCAGTAAACATTGCCGCCAGGACGCTGTTCTCATCACGTGTCAAAGTGCTTCGCAACGCGGTGTAGTTGTGGGTGCCGCCAATACATAGCTCGATGACATCCGAAACCTGAAATACATAGTATAGTAGGTGTACTTAACCATATACTAGTCAGTACCAAATTATGCAGAATGCCAAAAAAAGAATCGACACATCTTGTGTTTGTAAGTCTGGATATGATGTATTGAATCTATTGTTAGGAACATTACACAATTACAGGAGGTAAGATTCTACAGTAAGCAGGTGCGTGATTATTTTTTGTATTACACTAACTAACAATGTGCCGGTTAAATTATTGTTTCTCAGAGAAAATTAAAACATTCAGATCGAGTCATGGAGTTCTTCAACATCTAATCCCAGTTTGGGTAATTATAGCAATTTTAAAAAGTAAAATTGAAACTCACACATATTAGAAAGTGCTAATTTCATTTGAACACGTATTTTCTTACTAATATTTTTAATTAAAATTAAAAGTACGTACACACACATTTGAAACAAATTCCTGAAATAGAAAATTATTGTAGTGATTGTTTATGTATGGAAGACGGATTTACTACCCGTTTACAAGTCTGTCTCATGGGGTTACGTTTGTCCTAAACAATCAAAAGTGAGTAATTAGTAATTGTGCATCTTGGAAACAATGGTGTAGATAATGAAAATTAGATAGCTAGCTTACTCTGCGTTACACGGGTCAGCTATATCAACATGTGATCTGTCAAGTTGTTACTTGTAATAAAGTCCAACTTTCGTTTTAGATATATCGGACATTATAAAATCGGTGTACATAAAAATATGCAATAAAACGCGCACAAGACTACTATATAGTATGCATATTTAACGCCAATTATGCAAGATTATTAAACAATTTGACCGACCTGTAATGTATTGTAATTAGTTTCTAGTGATATCATCTGAATCACATGTTTAAACACATAACATGAATTAATAATATAAGTCCAAGTGGTTAAATATTACCTCGTCTTCCATTATGTAGTCAAAGATGATGTTTCAATAACGGTTGTGTGTGTTAGATCCAATACTTCGGAACGACCGTATTTTGTGTTTAATCCTGAGTGATTGTTACACCGGGTACCTATCATGCGAATATTGTTTGTACATGTTCCTGTTCACACAATGTAAACATAGATCATATCTATATTAAGAGATTTATCAATGTACGGCCTTCCGTGTGGGTCTTAGTTTTGATTTCGGATTATAACAATTGAACAAAATATTGGGTAGAATCTTTAGAAAATAATTAATTCGCATAGTTTAAATAACGTCTCTCTAACGATACCTTTGGTAAATATCAACAGTTGCATACAATTATTATTAAATACATTTTGCGGAGAAAACATCTTAGTTGAATGTAACCCTCAATGGGAAGCCACTCTGTTCCAATTATATGGCTTACAGGAAAATAAAAGAATACTTCAAGGTAATTCGCTAACATTGTCTGTCAGTAATTAATGATTATAATTGGAAACATTTTAATAACTAATTATCGTTATTGAAAGTGTGCTTTTTGTGTATGCAAGGTTAAATTCATGTGACAATTTACGATTATGATGAAATAATTAGCGGATTTGTGATCATAACTTTTTTGAACCAATAAGTATTGCTGCATCTAATATATTTAACATTGAGACACAGTATTTTGACGATAGTTTATGAGATTATCCTTATTGAAATTTACGAATGTAAGTATGCTTGTGTTTTATTCTTGTAATAATAACTGCTGTATAACAAACAGTATTGTTTACTGAATTATTGAGACATTGTTAAAAATTATCCATGAACAAAATGAATATATCCTCCAGCGACCTCTATCGGTTAAGAAAACCAGTAACAGAAGTAACTAGTTCTTATTTAATGCTCTGAGCTTTTATGAGTTCATTCGTACAGCTCAGAGTTCTTATTGCTAAAATCAGATTCAATGTAAAAATATTATGTCTCACGTATGTCTATCAAATCGAGTTTAATCAACCTAATACATTGTTACAAACACAATACCTGTTACAATCAACAACAATTTGTGTGTTGTTTGTTGATAAATGTTCAAAACATAAAGTTGATTAAAAAACGTAATCATACTGAAAGCCGAAGTTTTGAATTAACTATTCGATCAATCGTACGGAGGTTCCGGATATAGTCGGTGTATTACGATTGGTTGATTAGACACGAGATATATCTCGCGGATGATTGGGGAGCTAGCCGATAGCGTATTTTCGAATTCGGAATATTCGATTCGTCATGCCACAATGAGTTATGGGTAACTGGCATATAGCAATAACGTACACATTTAAATGAACCGTTGATGTGTTTGAAACTTTGGATTAATATCATTATTATGCGATCACATCGTATCATGTAAGTTGTTTTAAATGGCGTATTAGTAATATATTCATGATATGTTTGTGGTTATTTATGCCAGAAAAAAGTTAATGTTGCTAATTTTACCAATAAATTTGCGCCCGGAATCCAGGCGGTAAAATTTCCATGAAGAATCGTGTAATCAATTGCAACTCCCAGCAACCCGGCGGGTCAATATAGCTGGGAGTTGGAAAATTGCAACTACAGAAGTAACATAATTTCTAAATTAATGCAATCATTGCAACAATAAACATGTTACCTTCAAACATTTATTTAATTCCTGTTAAATCCATGTCAAATTTGTTTATTTACATTGTGTTTAACTGCGCAAAGCTGATAGTTCCATACACATCTTCAATAACATGCTCTACTCGCGTGGTGACCTTGTATCTAGCTGTCACACCTGTAAAGGAGAGTACTCCATTGCAATAGGCATTTAGCCAACTAAACTTAAAAACGTTGGACATTTGTTCAAATTAATATCCGCATATATGTAACTATTAAAAGATTTCCTGAAATAAATGTCCTATTGGGACAGGGTATTTTCACTGAACATGTGTACATGTGTGATTTAGAATCATGTAACTTGTTTGTGCTTTTGGTTTTCTTTTTAAGAACCATCAATTTATTTATATTATTTTTAAATGTTGTAGATGGAAGACAGAGAGGTTTTAGAAGTGATAGATTTGGCTCGTCTGCGTCAGAACCAGTCCACTTTTCAAAGGATCATGGGAGACGTCAGCAAGAAGTCGGCAGCTCAGCAAGTTGTTATTGGGGGTGCAACAGGATGGTATGCAACACAGTCTGTTTGTATACTGTACTTTACCATGCATAAAGCACGTCTATGTGTACTGCGCACCCGATTCTTAAATGCCAAACATTGCGTCTATTATGGATATTTAGGACAGCATAATGAATTATTGGCAAATTAGAACTCAGTATAGCAATGTATCAATGTATAACCAATTTATTAAATTGAATTAAGACTGTTAAATTTAAATTGGGGTTTTAAAACTGCGCGTAAAACATGGTAGAGTACGGAAAGTTGCAAACATTACATAAACCCATGACTTTCATGCATCAATAATTCAATATATGACAGACCTGTGATGAGACATAGAGTAGTTTCAATATTCAACATAAGTTGATACACGTGAATAATAATAATTGAAACACCTCTTGTGGTTTCTTCAAAATTTGTTTCAGACATGTGCACAGATAACAGTGAGTATTAGACTGTGTAGTGTGTAAGTGTTATTGCAGGTTCAAATAAACTGTTATCACCAGTTCAAAAAAGACTGTTGTTACAGGATCAAATTTGATTGTAATTACAAGTTCAAATTAGACTGTTTTTGCAGGCTGACTGGCTACTTGTCTGTTAAAGTTGGGAAAACAGCAGCTATTGGCCTGGGAGGCTCGTTGATTCTCATCAGGGTAAATCTGATTGGTCAAATGTTTAACCCATTTATGCCTAGTGGACTCTCCCATCCTTCTAAATTGGATCAATTTATTTCCAAAATAAGGGATGTCTAGTATATTTTTGTCTAAATTTAGAATATTTCTTATAGAATTCCTTTTAGCAAACAGCGTAGATCCTGATGAAACGCCGCATCATGCGGCGTCTCATCTGGGTCTACGCTGTTTGCCAAGGCCTTTTTTCTAGACGCTAGGCATAAATGGGTTAAGTGCAAGAATGTACTCACCCAACATGCTGTCTGTGCCTTGTAATTCTTATGTGCCTGACAATGTGTCCTATGGTGGATATACAAAACTGAATGACAGATTGTAAATAAAAAAGGAAGACATGTACAAAGTTTGTGCATTTTAATGGTGTTTGTTTATAACAGTAAATATTTGTACTGGTATACTTAATTTATTCTACAAAGCTTAAAACCTTGATAACGTGTGGCAAATAAGTTTTAATGAACTATATTTAGCACACAAAAAATCCTCAAAATGTATTATCTCCATGGTCTATACATTGTCAGCTACACAAGATTTAAGCTAGTTTGCATGCATTTCACCCCTTGTAGGAACTAATACTCTCTGTTTGCTTTCTTACAGGGTTTCTGGATATTTGTTTATAAAAGTTGGCAAAATTGCGGCTATCAGTTTGGGTACTACGTTAATATTATTCAAGGTACTGTCTGTATTTATATCTTAATATATTATCTTAATTTTATTTATTATGTTTTGTTTGTGTATATACTAATTGAATGTTTTGTAAATACTACACAAGTTTCTTACCCACCTTACTAGAATAACAAACTGAAAACAAATAATAAAATAGCAGCTTCCGCAAAATAGTGTTTGGATGCATTGCAAAAAATCTCTTTAATTTTGCAGTCGGTACATGCATATAACTTTATATAGCTTCTGCTGTATAAATGCTGCATTTAATAGTTATGCTTTATTTCTGAGATTTCTTTAAGATTGCATGAACACCACCTTTATGCATTGTTGTGGAATTCACTTTAAAAAAATCAAAAATCAATTAGCTATCCCAATGAACTTTTGTTGTTGGCATCTCCTTTACTTTTACTGCACTTGGCTTAACCTTAACCATATATAACCTTTTTGCTTTCAGTATACAATATTCCCAGTATAATCTTCGTAACAACATTATTTTACTTGGGTTTAAAAGTAAATTCAGGGAATTGTTAATTTTTTTCTTTAAATGCATAATATGACCCGCATCATTGAAAATGGGTTTGATGACATATGCGGCTAGAGTAGCTCTAGACCAGCATGTGCATCTGCACATTCTTGTCTGGAGCTACCCTGTCCACTAATGAGACCACAAAACCTTGTGTGACTTTATAGCGGACATAGTAGCTCCTAAAAGGCGCAGACTGGTCTGAACCTGTGCATGCAGCATATGGCATGAACATATTTTCGAATGAGGCCGGTCATAGAGCAGTAATAATATAATATAATACTTGAACTTAGTTTACACATTTTATGCCATATTAATGTGACTTAACAAACGGACAGTTTAAAACTTTGTGTTTGGGAGACTTTTCTTTACAATGGATTTTTAAAACAGGACCTACAACAGTGTAACATTTCTGTATTGTTTGCTTTAAATGCCGAACACTTTAAAAGTGTTGATTGCATATTAATGGTTCATATGATTGTTTCTTGGATTCATAAAGTCCCAGTAGGTTCAACTACTTTCAATATGTAACTTGTATGGTTAACTTGTCTGATGCAAATTAATTTACTGTATGTACACTTTGTACCCAGTTGTCCAATAAGCAGTAAAATACATGTATCAGGATGGGATATCGATGATATAAATTTTATTGTATACTTAATTGAAATATTTAGATAAAGAACTGTGTTATATTTATATTAAATAATGTTAGCAGGGACTGCAATACTGGTCACAACAAGAACAAAAACATGGACAGGTTACATTTCTATGTAGACAAATATACATCTGAATGAAATTGTCCATTGGCTAGTAAAAACAATTTTGATATTACCACTACCCAGCTCAAACTACAATGTCCTGATCTTTCCATAAAAGGCTAATTGGCACTAATTCTAGGGTTACACATTTCAGTTGGCACAACACCAAGGGTACATCAATATAAACTGGAGGCGAGTTAACGCACACATGGACGAGGCAAGGCGGACATTGGAGCGGGAAGCAGTGAGGCAGTACCCACAAATGATGGATAAGGTAAGGTTGATATCTTGTTAAACTTTTGTTTACCTCTATGGGATGGGTCTCTTCGATTTTATTTTGCAGGCAGTGCTATTTTTATAGCTATGGAATATAAAATCCTGGGGAAAGATTAATTTTTAGGGAAAGTGGCTTTAGTTGAAAGAATTCTAGTTTAAGAGGGCTTTTTTATCTCTAGGCGTCTTGGGTTATGGGGTCTTTTGGACTTTTTTGAGAGCAAGCAATATATTTTTGGGCATTTTGTGGAAAACATTTCCATAACAGGAGTATAAAAATATAAAAAATCCTGTAAAAAAGCCTCGCTTTGAGAAAACCAGGCTTTGTATATTGAATAAAGTGTTGTCCCAGATTAGCTGGTGCGATCAGGGACGACACTTTTCGCCTATACTGGAGGTTTGTTTAGAAAAGATTCCCTTGAAATAAAAAAAAATCCATAAAAGAGGGAAATGCTTTGGCTAATCTGGGACTACTATCGAGGCACATGCACTAAGCGAAGTTTCCCCAGAGCGTGGCACAAATGTTTCTATAAACACCCTGGGTAGACATCTGGTTTCAATCCAGGACATGTAATTCCCTACCTGTTCTTAGACTCAAAAGTTGCAATATTAGTAACATATTATGATCAAAAAAGAAAGAACTGTAATTTTGAAATTAAGCTGTCTGATAGTACATTATCTAACCCCATTTCAACTTTTTGCAAAACATTTCAATCGATGGTGATCACTACTGTTTTTTCAGCACATGTTATTTACAGGGTTTACCTAGAATTTCATTTTCTGGGGGGCTAATTTATTCATTAAATGCATTACTGTAAGGAAGATGCTACTTTATAACTGTGCTGTAATAACTGAATTTCGTGTACTAGATTTAATTCAAAATCCAACTTAAATACTTCATTTAATGTATTTAAGAAAAAAAATCAGATGTGCTAATCAAGGCAAATATATGTTGCAGTTTTTACTATATGCAAGAGTGAAAACTTATTGCTATGTTGTTATCCAATTTCAGGCAAAAAAGTTTGTGCAAGAAAACATGTTCTTGGCATCAAGTTTTGCTGGTGGATTTTTGATAGGGCTGGCATTTTAATTCCTGTGAACCAAGTCTGTATATATACCATGTGTGTGTTTGTGATTGTGTCAACAGATGTGAGGACTTGATAGAGTGCAATCAGTTTCTTATACTCTTGTAACCAAGAACATTGACCATCACAATTTCAGTATTCTTCAAGGAATGCAACAGTTTATTGATAAGAGAGATTATGGGCTTTAAAGCCAATGTTAAACCCTTAAGAATTGAAAGTTGAATAGTATAAAATTGTTAAATTTATGTTCTTAAATTAACATCTAATTATTTGTATGATTGTATGTGTTAGTTCATACTTAATAGTACTGGAGTTTTACAAATTTTTAACACATTTTTGATTGATTTTTTTTATCTATTGGATGTTTTCATTGTGTTAAGTAACCAGATAATTGCCATAATATGAGTGCTTTTCATATTGCATGCCTGTGATTTTGAGAAACTTGTATAGCATAGATTTTGATCTGAGATTTTTCTATGTTTTATTTAAATTGTTGGGATTATGGAAGCTCATCTCAAAATATGTAATGCAGTATTGTTTACAATATATTTAAATAAATATATTAGATTTGTTCATGTAATCTTGTATCAGGGCTACCACTGGCTCTAAATTGTCTTGCCTCGGCGAAATTCATCTCAAAAGGACTTGTTTACAGATTTTTGCATTTTTGAAAAATGTCATTTAATGAATTTACCGGTACTAACACAACTGTAATATTTGCAATACATATAAATAATAATAATAACATGGAAAAATACATAATTTAACAAATGTCCCTGCCCAGGGGACCGAACCTAGGACCTCTAAAACATAGTTCTTCTTGAATGCTTTGAGCTTTTCTCCTAGTGCATAGTACTAGGAGGGTCAATAGTTGGGAGTTGGATTATTGCAACTACTCTCAAACCAAAAGCCAAAGTGCTTATAATACACCTCACAGGCTTTTGAAAGTGGAAGGTAGTTTTAATTGTATATTTGTACTATATGTTTTGGCTAAATTACAAACCCTTTATTATTGTTCTGATTTTGATTATGCATATCAATTAGCAAACATATATTTTTAACATTTTTCTTAGTCAGAAGTGTTATTTTGATTGTTTGAATATAATGCATACATTGAATCTATTGCAACTTTTATGAAAGTTGTCATTTTGCCAAGCGGTAAACAAGTTACTTAAATTTGGCTATTTCACATTTAATTTTTTAATACAAAGTTAAAGCCTTATATGGTCAATTTGTAGCCAATGGCTATTTGGCAAAAGGCAAAGTAAGCCTTGTGTGTATCTCTTATTAGCTTTAATCATGGTGATAACAAAGTTCTATACTTAAATCNTGTCAGTTCAGAATGTATTCTTGTATATCTCAGTGTATACTATTGCATGCTGAATGGAATATATTTTCTAGCTTTTATTAGTATGCGTTTGTGTGTAATTGCTTCTAATTTCAGTACCACTGTAACTTACCTGAACTCTGCATTGTTCCATGACATACCTCCTAGAGCATTCTCTAACTGTACCTAACACATTCTGCTCAATTTCAAAGAAAAAGATGAAACACAAAATTTCACTTTGAATAATGTCATATTTTTTCTTCCTGATAGCCATAGTAGTAGTTAGAGAGTGCGTGGTGTACCCGGTTAACACTGTAGCACATCCACATTGCTAGTTCTTCATTAATCATCACATGTATTCCCATACCTAACCACTTTCAGCGCTTCCCACATTGTTAGTACTTCATTAATCATCACATGTATTCCCATACCTAACCACTTATAGCGCTTCCAAATCTTTGATGTTGTCTTGTTCCTCTTTTTACTGTACCTCTTTGATCAAATTAGTTGGTGGATTTTCTGCAGTGGCTGAATGTCATGGGGTTTTTATTTCGATTTATTCATATTTCAATATTAAAGGTATGTGGATTGTTTGTAAAGACCATTTAAAGACACCTATTATGTTTCATCCTGCACCCAATTAGTAAAGATAAATAATCTGATAAAAATGAAAGTACACTTTTGAAGCTCAAAATACATTGTATCAAAGTAGTCTAGATTTTATTTAAGCTCGTCATCACCAGTAACCATGTTTCCAAAACTATTTGTAACTTACAACTGTTTGCTCTAAATTATGTTTGGTAATTATATGAATGCACAGTATTTAGATAAAATCATACAGCCACATACCTTCACCAACATGTAGTATAACCTTGCGATGCCAGGACTCAATATAACTGTACTGTTACATGGAAGCATGTCTTTTAAATAATTATGATTGTAATTTAGCTTGGAGTCTGACTCTGTCTATTTGAAAACTTACAAACCTAGCTATAACAGTGAATATTTTGGCTGTGCTTTTGGCATTTTTTAATAAACACATTCTTATGAATGGTAACCAAAGTCATAATTCATTGAGATTTAGTCGACTTGCTCTTATTAACCACATATACTCTTCACCTTCAGTATATTAATGTTGAGTTCTGGTGTTGGTCACTGCTTTATGGGTGAGTGTTGCACATGCTTCGCATCTGCTTTCAGACCATGAATTCAATTAAAGCAAGCTGCGAAGAATTAAAAAAGATAGCGCTCCAGATGACTGGACTGGCAACAACAATCTCTGTTGGAGGGATGACCAAAGACAAAATGACCATGTTAAATGAACTTAATGACAGTGTCAATTCACACTGTAACCTAATTGTCGGTGCATCAGGAAAAATAAATCAAGCACTGGAGGACAGTCATGCAAAAGNAACGGGCGTATCTTGTGACAATTTGGCACTCTTGTTTTTATTTGTAGCTCAATTTAATTTATATCCGTTGACTTACACTGAATGTGCACACCATTTTTTTCAATTGAATGTTCAAATAAAACTGAGTTTTTGTTTTGCTGTTGCTTTTTTTTTTCAAATTCTAACAATAAAAATATCACATTCTCGATTCGTTTTTAATTTCTTTTCACATTTTCAATAGGAAAGTATGAAAAGGAACGGTTTAATTTTGAACAAATTTTTACGTGACACAATCGGTAGTTATTCGGTCGTTAGGAATGTTGCGTACATGTAGAAGGCACGACATAATAATTATTTTGTTATGTCAATAAATCATTTGTCTTTGATAAAATGTGTTAAAGGTATAATTCAAAACGTTGTAAATGTGACATGATAAATATAATAATAGGTTGGTGACGTGGATGGAGCATGATAATCTGGCTCGTCGGAGGATCTTATCGGGTTCGCCTTCGGCTCACCCGATAAATTCCTCCGCCTTGCCAGATAACCATTCTCCATCCACGTCACAAACCTGTTATTCTCTATTTACTTGACTGATTTGAGATAAATAATGCTCATTTTAGATTAATAATATTGATTTCCTTTACATATATGAGATAAACAATTTTGATTGCAATTGCTCATTTCAGAAAAATGCTGCTTATTTCAAGTTCAGAATTTAAATAAATATGTAAAATTCTTTGCAGATTTAAGATCATGTTGTTCATTTCTATTACTATTTAGATTTACTATGTTCATTTCCTTTGCTAATGTTAGATCAAGTTCATTTCCATTGTTAATTTTAGACTGATTATTCTGCTGTAGAACCAATTCAATAGACAAAAATTACCAAACTAAGCAGGCACTGTCAAACATAACCGATCTTGCTCATGATCAACAATCTATGAAAGTGTTCAATCCCAAGTCTACACAAACGTACCGGTGTCACATAGTCTACACAAACATACCGGTGTCACATTGAGTCTACACAAACATACCGGTGTCACATNTCAATTCAACGAATTTGCTTGTTTGTTTGTTTTTTTCAAATGGGCGTATCTTGTGACAGTTTGGCACTCTTGTTTTATATGTTAAACAGTTTTTTTTTTATTGTCTGGCTAATATGTAAATAAACATATGTTTTCATCAAATTGATGTTTTGAAATATCATTACCTATATTTACTCGTTTCAATTTTAATTTTGTTACATTTATTTGACTTGGATTACACAACTTTTATGTCCCCATTAACTACATTTATACTTATTTCAATTAAGTTGCATTTATTTGACTTAGATAACAATAGTTGTATGTCCCCATAAACTCTTGCGCTAATGTCTTTTGCATCTATGGGGAATTATTTTATTAAATTGTGATTTTTAGAATGACCTAAAATTACAACATGTATTTATATATATACATATACAGGTAATACAACATATTCATGCGTGTGTTTCACGTACGTTACAAAACTCTGTTTTTGGTTGAGCTATCCGGTATATAATTATGTTCAACCATGCATGTAGCAATCTTTGCTGGGTTTAGGTGTGAATATATAAATTTATGATATTTTTACTCTAGTGAGATTGTTTTCTTGTACTTAGTAATTATGTTTTTTCATTGAATTCATTTGTGCTGGTACACTGTAAATAAATATTTTTCATTTCATAAATGATTTGTTTCTTGTATATATTTTGATGTATCATGGGTTGGTCAGACCATGTGTTATTTTAAATCGAAATAGCATTATCAATACAACCCATTTTATTGTTGAGTGTTTACATTCTCTAGTAAGGACATGGACCAAACTTTATGCATTTTAGCATTCCTACTTGTTTCTTCTTTATGGTGAATCAGAGATCAATCAATACACAATTGTATTTGAATCTAACCTGAGTACAAAGTGCTGAAGGTAAGCATTTGTGATCAGTCTATGACTGTCATTGTATGTCGTCACGTTTAAGCGTGTTACCACTCTAAAGGCTTTGTTTTTGATCAGATGTGTGTGTTGACTATATCAAGGCCAAGATTAAATCTGGGTCAAATTGGGTGAACAACTTGGGCACAATGTTCAATCTTAGAAAAACCTTTTTAGCCACATTAATGACTTAATCTTGATGCAATTTGGTCAGAATGTTTACCTCTATTTTGACAATAACTAGTTAAAGTTCAAATCTGGACCAAGTGGGGTCAAAACTAGTCATCAAGGTCAAATCCTAGAAAAAGCTTGTAATTGTCAACATTTAGCTCGTTGCCATAACAGAGGCCACATTTTGGACACAATCTTGATAAAACTTTTTAAGAATGTTTATCTTGACAATATCTAACTCTAGTTCGAATCTGTCAAGAAGAAGGGTACTAGGTCAAATAGTATTAAAGCCTGGCTACAACTCTTGAAGCCACATTCATGACTCATCTTTGCATACAATTGGTCAGAATATATATCTTGACAAAATCAACACCATGTTCAAAACTGGATAAAGTGGGGTTGAAAACTAGGTCACCAGGTCAAATCTTAGGAAATCATTGTAACCTCTCTAGAAGCCACAATTATGACTCAATCTTGATGAAACTGTGGTAGGTTTTTTATGCCCCTTCTTCGAAGAAGAGGGGGTTTATTGTTTTTGGCCTGTCTGACAGTGTCTGTCCAAAAACTTAACCTTGGTCATAACTTTTGCAATATTGAAGATAGCAACTTGATATTTGGCATGCATGTGTATCTCATGGAGCTGCACATTTTGAGTGGTGAAAGGTCAAGGTCAATGTCATTCTTCAAGGTCAAAGGTCAAAATACAAAATCCAAGGGAAGTAATAAGCTTTAAAGGCAGAAAATTTCTATACCTGCCAAATGATGAATAGAAATTATATTTCAAAGCGGCGCAGTAGGCGGCATTGTGTTTCTTACAAACACATCTCTTGTTTATCTTGACAATATCTTTTCCAAGTTCTAATAGAGGGGTTCAAAACAAAGTCAGCGAGTTATTTCTCTCAAAAACCTTATTACCACTCTAAATGTGTCCTTTGTGAACTAATTGTGATGCAACTTATTCTGAATCTTCTGTCTTGACCTTAGCAAACAATGAAACTCCAGAAACTATATCAGGAGAAATTCTTGTTCTTACCCACTGTTTATATAACAGAAGACAAACTATAAACATAACATAATTAAAACTGGGATCACCGCCTTGAAACGGTTAATTTAAGTATTTGGGATTTACAACGGTTTCAGGGCTAGCTGAACCTCACATCTTGGAATGAATGGCATACGAAATGAAAACATGAATGCAAATCGTGACGCGCGAATAGAATATTACACATTTAAGTGATCAAGTTTCGTAAGTATCGGAAATATAATAAACAGATTAGGGGATATGCTGCAACTTTATCAGTATTCAAAGATCTGGACCATCTATAAAAGATATTTAACAATCAAGTAAGCGATGTATTTACAGAAATTTGTCAAGCAAACTATTGTGCGAACTATGTTTCATCCTCATAATGAAAATACCCCTACTGCTTACAGCCTCTGGGGATTGAAAGAGACTGTAATATGACAGCATTCAGTCAACTTTACAAATGGATCACCTTAAATAATAAACTTGGTCCTGAGTTCAAATCTTCAAAAAAGTTGAAATCAGGGGAGTGCTTAAGCGCCATCATGGTCCAATTGTTTGTCAATAGATTTCTGGTTGAAGCTTGTCAGAAGACCAGAACTTCTGTCAAAACTCCGTTGAAGTTTACATGTCATGCATTTAAAGATCTTCGAGCACTATTAGCATAATTTTTCCACGTCGAGTGTAACGTCCTTTTCCGGGCGATTTCTGTCTTCAACAATTTGCTTCAATCATCTCCTAAACTACCATGCAGATTTTCATGAAACTTCACATGAATGATTCTGGGGTGATCCTCTTTAAAAATTGTTCAAATCGTTTCGGTCTGCTGCATATATGTAGGTAACCAGAGCTAAAAATGGACTTTGAAAGTGGATAATTAGAAAATGAACCCGAAAGGCTAAGAGATTTAATACTTGGTATGTAACAGTGTATAGTGGTCCCATACCAAGTTTATTTGAATCATTCGTATGCGGTCATACCTAACTACGCCCCATTTATAATTTTATAGACTTTTAAAGCAAAAAAACTTAAAACAATCTTCTCTAAAGCAAAAAAGCAAGAGATATAATTTATTTTCGCATCCTAAAGCGGCCCTCTACTAAGTTTGTTCAAGTCATGTCCCATGGGTCAAAATGTAAGGAGTAAAAGGTTTTATTTAGACTTATTTTGAAACTTCAATAAAACGCGTCTTCTCTGGAACCAGAAGGCCAACAGCTTTGATATTTTGTATGTGACAGCATATGCAAAACGGTAATCATTCTTAAAATAGAACCTTAGATAAACCCATGCTAATGGACGCGCATTACTGAGAATTTAGAGAATCATACAACCGAGAATTTTAATACTATTTCATTGACAGTTTATATTAATACATTCACTGTTTATATTACTTAGTATTTGAATTGTGGTTCAGTTTTATAGATAATAATTTATAATTGCAACCTTTTATCAATTTCTCCAGTAGAAGTACGGGTGTTTTGGTAATGACTCCAGAAGCAAAAAGAAAAAAAATACTTTTGTATGAGAATCAAAACAGTACAATCGAAAGAAATCTGACAGCTTGCACAAATTGCTTTGTTACATAGATAGAGGGGGTAAGACCCGTCTTCCGTAGTTAAACTACATGTTCATCGATCGATTTAGCGTTATTGCCTTTACAATAAGAACTTCAATTGCACAATGTTTAGAAATGACGGTTTTAAATCAGTCAATATTTCATTCACCTCGGTAGGTACCCACTAGCATGGTTTAGGTTGTAACTTATACGACACGATTATTGCTTGAGAACTCAACGGAACTTTACAACAACTAATGCAGTTGATTAATTTAAAAATAAAAACGTTGGTTTAAGAGCATTATCTTACACTGACGTTTGTTCATTAATATATTTAAGTACCGGTATTACGAATACGTTAGATTTCATAATGTCCCATTAACTTACTTTGTATTGTATCTTAAATTTTACATACGAAAAAAACTGGATAATGAATATATGACGCGAAATGTATGCTGATATAGTGCACACGTATCATAATGGCCAGCTACACTGTAAATGATAAGTCAAATCATCATGACGAAATATGCGTTTTTAAATATTTAGTAATAATATTAATCTAGACTATTATTCTAGGTTCATGTGGTTCTGATGTCATCTCGGTTCCATCTGTTACGTCTTGACTATGTTCCTTTTGATTTTTCTGTCATCTGAAATGTCTCGACTAGGTCCATTTTGGGTCTTCTAACATCAGTGTTTCATCTTGAATGTTTCTATTACGTTCATGTGGTTCTTTTGTCATCGTTGTTTCGTCTGTTATGGTTTTTCTATGTTCCTTTGGTTCTTCTGGCGTCGTTGTTTTATCTGTAACCTCTTTACTATGCTCATGTGGTTCTTCTGTCATCGTTGTTTCGTCTGTTATGTATCTTCTATGTACCTTTGGTTCGTCAGTCGTCGTTGTTTTATCTGTAACCTCTTTATTATGTTCCGTTGGTTCTTCTGTGATCTTTGTTTAATCTACAATGTCACCACTGGGTTTCTTTGTTGTCTTTATCCGAAACGTCCGTTGGTGTTCTGCATTAGATACACCAATGAATGTAAATAAACAAATATTGTCCCTCTTGTAATACATAGGAATTGAAATACAAAATTCATAGTTAAATCTATGGTCAAGGTTTCACAACATAGTTTCTCATACATGTAGTAAATGTCTAAATACCCAGTGATATTGGCATACAGAAAAGCACAACTTAATGTTCAAAGGAAAAAAGACAGAGAAATGTATTTTCCTTTACATAACCGCCTCTAGCTTTGAACATATGTATACTTTTCTTACAATTATTCTTTTTATCCCCCGCCAAAGGCGGAGGGATATTGTTTAATTTGTTTTGGCGTTGTTCGTCCGCCCGTCCGTCCGGCACTTTTGTGTCCGCCATATCTTGGACGTGCTTTGGCGGATTTCATTGAAACTTGGTATGAGTATATATATAAATAAGAGGATGATGCACGCAAAATGGCATTGTACACCATCTGTTAATAACGGAGTTATGGCCCTTTGTATATATTCTGTGTCAATGCAGCATGTGGGGGTATACGTTACGTCTGTGGCTCTAGTTTGGTGGGGGATATCAATTCAACGAATTTGCTTGTTAAAATGAAGGTTGGAGCATTATAAATAATCACATGTTCACTTGCTTATTTGAACACCATGTACACATGATACACGAACAACCGCAAAGATACGTAAACACTTGAACAGCATTTAATTCAAATATATAATTAGCGAATGATCACTTCTTGTAGATGATTATCAATGTATATTTGATGTGTATAGGAGTCTTAATCACACAGATACATTTGTCTATAAATAAATATGCCACCGAAAATTAATGCATTAGGGACATTGAAAGAATGCATAGTTAATTAGTTCATTGATATCAAAACGGTATTGCGGTATTAATAATTTAGTTAAACAGTGTCTGAAGGCGTTGAACAATTTAGTTACTAGCAGACGAAACCAAATGTACAATGTTCATGCCGATTAAAGAAATAGTGTTATCGGACAAGAATTGTTGCAAAAAAATGATTAGTTATACAAGTCAATATAAATTGCCGTATATCAGGAGCGATATTGTAAAAAAGCATTGGTAGACAGGTCTTCCATACATCACCAAATAAACGTGATTGTGCAATCGTGATACTTCGACTTCATCGACTATCTCCGGAATACTCCGTAAGATAGATTGTGCAATAAATCGTTTGCTGATCCAAAGTTGTGACTGGATTTAAAATAAATTACTTCCGTTCTGCAGTGTTTACATTGGATACCGAAAGGCATTTAAATCAGCCAATATGCCTAATACTCGTGTAAGTATCATTTGTTTTTGAATACGAGGTTCATATTCTTCGCTGTCATTCGAAAGACACGATTTTCACATATATTTTACATGTTATAACTTTTAACATTGAGTCTTTAAAGCGCATTATTGGCATTGTAATTTATATGGCTAAACACGGGGCTTAATCTTCAAAAGAAAAAACAATACACCAAGGTCAATGAGCTTAAAATGTATATCGACCATGAAGCATCAATATGAAGGTTGGTTCTATTTTAATGGTAAACATATGGAGCAAATCAAGCGTGTTGCATTATTGATAGAATGCGGTCTATTGATCGATCGCCTTAAATCGCATTATGTGTATAATCGTTTCTTAAGTTGTGCTATTTCAGTTAAAAGGTATTTAACATTACGGTATGCGCTGAAAGGAACTTTTTTACGCAACATGTACATTAATAATAGGGATGCAAGAGGTTAACCGGTTAACCGGTTAACCTACCGAACGACCAGTTAACCGGTTACATTTTCGGCAAAAGGTTAACCTGGAAAAAAAATATTTGATTATGGTTTATTTTCATCGAATAACTTGTACGTTTTTACTTTTTTCGCGTGACATACTGCCAAATTGCGCTGGCGACTAGTTAAAACAACATGCCGCACAGTCGACGGTAATAAATAACGTGTCAACAAACACAGCAATTAAGCAATAAATCAATACCTTTATGATAACAAATAGGGGTACGTTTTGATAATTGGCACCATTGTTTTGTTTGACTCGCAAAAATTTAACTAGCGAACTGCGGGGAGTGGGGGCTATTAGCGAAGACGTAATTGACACGTTTATCGTACTCGCGATAAAAAACAGTTTAGACAATGCACGGCTTTTTTTGATGTTTTGTTAACCAATATCCAACACTGATTGCTCGCGAAAATACCGTGTTTTATAAGTAACAATTTTATGAAGAAATGCATTCGTAGTTAAAATCTTGTCGAGTAAACGTCGTATTTGTTTCTGAGAAATTACTATCATTATTGTAATTTACGTCACCAAGTCTCGTCATCCGAGATATATCCCGTTGTTTGTGGATTGCTCGTTAACAGTCTGAGCTGCTCGAGTGACGATAGTGCGTTGATAAGTCGCGTGAAGGAGACACTCCGGGACGAGTTGAAACGCCGTTTCCGGCCTTACGAGTCTGAGACGGCCGCAAGCATACCAGTGGTAACATCCCTACTTGATATCCGGTACAAGCGCCTTAACTTCCTGACACCGGAACTGAAGAATAAGACGCGTACAGCACTCGAAGGAATGATGGAGGAGGTACCACTACGTGTTCATACCAGAGATGATAGTCAGCAGCCTCCGACTAAAAGGCCAAGGTTCAGCTTCCTGATCACATCCCCGACAGAGGCTACAAACCATGAAGATGAGTTGGATGCGTACATGCGGGTGAATTGTGAATCCGATGGCGACCCGTTGGTGTGGTGGTGTGAACACAGACAACGTTTCCCAACAATAGCGCATGTCGCCCAGAAGCTGTTGTCCGTGCCATCGACATCCGTGCCATCGGAGCGAGTGTTCTCCAAAACAGGGCGTCTTGTTACAAAGGCTCGCAACCGCATCAGCCACAAGCTTGTTGACAAGGTCATTTTCTTGACCAAATGAACAATGTTGTGCTTTGCATGTTGTGCAAATACTTGTATATGTGATGTTTTGTTTGAACTGTCCGATTGATTTTCACTGTTTGTAGTGTATCACTGATTTATTCTGCAGACAGAACTAGGAACTGTGAATAAAAAATTAACTCAGAATCTGAATTTGTGTGCTTTATTTTACCCACATTTAAATGTAAAATGAACATTAAACGATAATAATTCGGCTACAGACGCTAAAATGCAAATAACAAAATAATTGAAAATATGCAATTATCCAATAAAAAGAGATGTGGATTCGTTGAAACACATAACCCTCTTTACGTCAACCAGAAAGGAAAAAAACATGTTAATATTAGGTCAATTTGAGCTTTAAAAATGGAAACATAATTAACAAAGAACACCTTTTTGTGAGCGATATGACGCGAACGTAATATAAGCGGCCCAATCAAAAATAAAATAATGACGCAAGCGATCTCAAATTAGAAATTACTTTCGTTTCTATAGAGCGGTTCGAGCGGTATGACATTTTTATGTACTCTAACATTGAAACTACCTAAAGCGTTTTCGGTTAACCGGTTAATAACCGGTTACAGCAAAAGGTTAACCGGTTACTGATTTTTGTAACCTCTTGCATCCCTAATTAATAATAATTTCTCGAGTTTTGTCAACGGGGTTTGTCAAAATATGGCATTCGAAAAATAATAATATTTTTAATATCTACCAGATGTTTTTTTTATTCAAATTTAATTTAAGACGCGATGAATTATCATTAAACGAGCAATATCAGTCATAAATAAAAGAACCAGTATTACACAGTCTAAAAATATTTACTTTCATTGAAAATCATAAAATAGTTTACCTAAATTGAGCATGGACGTAATAAGTATCCATTCCTGATTGCTCAATATCAATTATGTCAGCTCATTGCTCGGATTACAGATAGACACATTTATCTGAACGAGAACCTATAATATCAACTGAATGCCGATTGAATGTTTATGCATTACCGAAAACGGGACCATTGCAATTCCCTTACGCTGCAAACGGTTGAAGATCGCGTCATTTACCCATGTTAAACACGGCACACCAATGTTTAATCACATAGATGGGGTTAGTTTGATGGCAAAAAAAAACGTTTGTTATATGTGATGGTATGCGAGTATAATGGCTGCATTTAAAGATCAATGAGTTTTAAATCGTTTGTTTGCACACACACGCTGTTAAATCAAATAAAATAACAAATATTTTGTATCAAGTATCGCATGTACACGTGCAGGAAACCACACTCGTACGTAATCCAGAAGATGAATGATTTTAATGCAACTTTGTAGAAAATGATTTCAAATAACAATATGTACAATTATAACTATATAACTTGATACATCTTTGAGCAATTAGACTTATAAAAGTGTTGCGTTAGAAGTGTCTTTGAGTGAAGAGCTCGAGTAAAATGTGCTTCTTCAAAATCTTACCATATTAGTATTTAAATTCCAGTAGGTATCGTGTTGCTTTTTTGATATAACGTATTTATAAACATCATTGAAGAAAAAAAGGCGTCGACAAGCTAATGCCATGGAACCTGGAGTGACTGATGTAAGGTGGCTACAAAATCGACCAAATGATGTATTGGGCCTACACAATCGACCAACTGGTGTATTGGGCCTACACAATCGACCAGATGGTTTATTGGACCTACAAAATCGACCAACTGATTATTTTATGGACCTACAAAGTCGACCAACTGGTGTATTGGGCTTACAAAATCGACCGACTGATGTATTGGACCTACAAAATCGACCAACTGGTGTATTGGGCCTACAAAATCGACCAACTGATTTATTGGACCTACACAATCGACCAACTGGTTTACTGGACCTACACAATCGAGACAATGATGTATTGGACTTACAAAATCGAGAAAATGATGTATATGACCTACAAAATCAAGCAAATGATGTATGTGACCTACAAAATAGAGCAAATAATGTATGGGACAAACATGCGTTGCAGTACAGAAGCCAGTCACCATTTGAGACAATTGTAATGAGATTCAAAAGTTACCATCCTGATAGCCAGGCAGGGATCAGCTTAGCAACTGGAATGTAAGTGGTGTTACATGCTAGTTCTTTAAAATATGAGTTTGTCTGTTTCTCAGTACATTTTAATGTATGTATATTACGTGTCATTGCCATTATTAAATCAACTGAATGGTAAATGGCCACCGGCAAATGTGCCGTTTTTCCAATAAACGCTTAACATAACACACATAAAGTGAAACTTCAGGTGCACCAGCAAGACAGAAACCATATTATACCATGCGGTCCTTTATTTATTGCAGGGAATCAATTGCTTAACAATGAGACAGAAACATGCACTAGAAAAGACACAAACGAACATAACAAATGCACAAACATGAACAAAACTGGCACTGTCATTACATATAAAGCTCTCATTTCATAAATAATAAGTAAATTGACAAATAAATTACAAAATAATCGTAGCGCAGAAAGTGTTTATTTTTTATAAAATTCGGGAACGAGGCTTTAATCTAAGTATATACATTAACACATTTTGTTACATTATAGTGTCTCCGGATCTATTTATATTATAGTTTGCTCTATTATAGTGTCCCCGGATCTGTTTATATTATATTGGGCTATACTATAGTGTCTATATTTTGCTCTAGTATAGTGTCTCTGGATCTGTTTATATTATATTGTGCTCTATTATAGTGAATCTGGATTTGTGTGATGCAGTTTATATTATATATTTTGCTCTAGTATAGTGACTCCGGATCTGTTTATATTATAGTGTGCTTTATTATAGTGTCTCTGGATTTGTGTGATGTAGTTTATTTTATATATTTTGCTCTAGAATAGTGACTCCGGATCTGTTTATATTATATTGTGCTCTATTATAGTGACTCTGGATTTGTGTGATGTAGTTTATATTATATATTTTGCTCTAGTATATTGACTCCGGATCTGTTTATATTAAATTGTGCTCTATTATAGTGTCTCTGGATCTGTTTGATATAGTTTGAATTATATTTTGCTCTATTATAGTGTCTTTAGATCTGTTTGATGTAGTTTATAGTATATTTTGCTCTATTACAGAGTCTCTGGATCTGTTAATATTATATTTTGCTCGTTATATTGTCTCTGGATCAGTTTATATTATATTATGCTCGTTATAGTGTCTCTGAATCTGTTTATATGATAGTTTGCTCGTTATGGAGTGTCTGGATCTTTTAATGTTATATTTTGCTTTATTACAGAATTTTAGGGTATGTGTGATGTAGTTCATATTATATTGTGCTATATTATAGTGTCTCTTGATCTGTTTGATGTAGTTCATATTATATTGTGCTCTATTATAGTGTCTCTTGATCTGTTTGATGTAGTTCATATTATATTGTAAGAGTCGTAACATATTATGTCACGCTATAAATCAAAGACAGTTCATTTTCTTGGATACATTTCTACATATATTGGTGAATAAATATAAATTACTGCATCGGGGCATATTTTAAAGTTCAAATATTTCAAATGCATCTTACAATAGATGAAAATAACTCTCATCAGCATGAAATTCACAATTTTTACGCCATTGTTGCTTTGTCACGTGACGAGTTTTCATTTGGATACTTTCGGATCGACCTTGACATTTTTTGCTTAAATTGTAAACATTACTTTCGTTTTCTGAAATCGATTATTTGTGATTAACAACTTACGTCTGGTGGATTAAAAGTCTTATTTCAAAGTGAATCAGGTAAGTTTAAATAAGTTTTACGTTGAGTTTGTATTTACACTACAATTTTTTTACAAAACAAGCAAGAATAATTTAAAATACCGGGAAATGTCATTCTGAATTGAAAGCACTTGAGCACATGGAATGTTGGTCCATAACTATAAAGTCGCGCCAGTCAAAAACATAAAAAAGCGACATTTAAAGTTATGGTAGCCAGAACTATGTATTTTATAGTGTTCTATATTATAGTGTCTCTGGATCTGTTTATGTTATAGTACTCTATATTATAATGTCTCTGGATCTGTGTCCGGATACGTTTGCGTGTACTACGGCAAAACGGTGGCTATCTGCACAGGATTCACAGCGTTTTGCTTCACGGTAAAGCATTTATTCAGCCTTTAAGATATTTTATTGAACTTGTTGTTTTACTTTTTCAATGTTATTCTCTAAATCGTTTGAAGTATATGCTTTATTTTGTCTAAAATATTGTACCCATAAAAAATATCGACGAATTATGTTTTTGTTTACTTATTCATATCATTTAACCCCAGATATATACAAATTTTAAAGCGCAACATATAAAGCTACTGTTCACATCTGTTCTGTTAATCATCAATAGTAATTTGATGCGCTACAACTTTGGTTGAGTCTATGCGTGATGACTGGGTTCTATTCTGATCACGTGGTTGTTCTTCTAGGTTGCGTACGGTCTGGATTACGTGAAAATAAATTGGCCACAAATTGCACGGCATCTCAAAATTGGAATTGAATGGCTCTCTAACTATTCTGTTGTAAGTGTTTTAATGTGTTTATTTGTATGCCCCCCTTCGAAGAAGAGGGGGTATATTGTTTTGCTGGATGAAGGTCGGTCGGTCTGTGTGTCTGTCGGTGTGTCGGTAGACCAGTTCGTTTCCGATCAATAACTTGTGAAAAGATTGACCGATTGGCTTGATACTTAACATGTGCATTGGCTTTGGACAGTAGATGACCCCTGTTGAAACTAGGTCAAAGGTCAAGGTCATTGTCACACAAAGTGTGAAAATTGTTCCGACCAATAACTCGTCAACAAATTGACCGATTGGCTTGTTACTTCACATGAGTATTGGCCTTGGACAGTAGATGACCCCTATTGGAGTCACTAGGTCAAAGATCAAGGTCACTGTCCCAATAAGTGTGAAAATCGTTTCCGATCAATAACTCGTCCACGAATTGACCTATTGGCTTGATACGTCACATGTGCATCGGCCTCGGACAGTAGATGAACCATATTGAAATAAGGATCACTAGGCCAAAAGTCAAGGTCACTGTCACACTAAGTGTGAAAATCAAGGCCTTGTTTTTGGGGCATATGTCTCCGAACGCGGAACTGTTGTTAAAATCAGATTAAAGGAATTTGAGTGAAAAATTGTTGATTTTATTAATTGAGTTTATATCACAATGCTTTACCCGCCAATAATGGCCGGTCCGTGGCTGTTTTCGGGCCGATGGGCCGCGGCCAAATTTNGAAGAACAGAAAATGGAAGTGCATATCATTGAACTGTGTTGTTATATTAAGCATCGTATTAAAGCTGTCATTGAGATAAATAAAGTAGAGTTTTTGTTTTGCTGTTGCATTTTTTGTTCAATTTCTAACAATAACAATATCACTTGCTCTTGCATTTGTTTTTAATTTCTAACATTTATCTAATATCTTTATTTAAGACATACACTCTAAATATTGCCTGTGTGAATCGATTAATGTACATTCGGATTTTTTCTCGGTATTAACGGCTTTTAGCGTTATAAAACAATTGCTTAGTGCACTTGTACTCAACTGTCCAATATGGAAATAATACAGACTGTTTGGATCCAATACCGGAATATATTGGAAGGTCACATGGTACATATGAAGATTGCCCATTGGATGAATTTATTTGATATTGAATAAGAGAAATTAAATATTATAAAGGCAAAAACAATTATTATAAGTCAATATGTGTCCTTTTAACTGCAATGTTAGAGTCGGACATAATCCATAAGACTACTCAAAACTTTTGTATCACGTGATTTTAGCAACAAGCCATGTCTCGAATTTCGGGAAAACAGTCTTTATACAATTACAGGAATTGATGATAAGTGTTCGGCAAGTTAGACTTGTTTGAAACCGATAGCTTTCTTTGGCATCAAGTGGCATCAAATGTTGCTATTAAATCATCATATATTTAAAACATGTCATCAAAATATACTTGATTATATATAAATTGTTATTCAAATCATAAGGCACATTAAATGTTATGATAAACACTGAATCACACTTGTTTCGCAACACTTTTATAATTTAAATTTCTCAAACAAGGGCTAAAGATATCAACTTTAAATTTCATGTGGTTTTGTTTGAGATCATTTACTACATAGATGCATTCAAATCATTCACCAAGGACGCTATGATACTTGTGGACCAAGTGCGGATGTATTTGCCTAGTGCTGCACGTGCAAATAGATACATGAGAATATTATTTGTTTTTGTTCGAATATTTTATTTTTCTTTGACCAATGTGATTCAAAAATATGTTGTTACAATATATGTTCAAATTTGATAAACACATTGATGTGCAAGTAGACACTTGATGGCTGGTCGATCGTTAAGCCTGGTATTTGAACACATGCTCGCATCGCACGTGCAACACATGTACAGCACATACATCACTTAAAAGAAATCTAACGTTTGTTCTGCTTTCGAAATATGTTAAAAAAAATCCTGTCTATTTTTTGTGTGAAATGCAATACTGTTTTTAAAATACACGGGAACTTCAACGAGTCTGTACTCGGAAATGGAGAATCACCGGCATTCAACAACAACAACAACAACATTTATTTCGGCAATTAAGCTACAAATAAGCTTCAAGCCTACAATTTGATAAGCAAATGGTAATTCTTCAAGTAAAGATTGCTGTGATTGTTAGTTGAATATGGAGGAAGAAAGATATTAGTATCACAGGTCAACGAACGTGATGGTAACGTTAGTGTTTGATGGTTATTACATATTTATTTGCATACATGACAATACTACAACGAAATCGCTCTTTGGCATATTGAGAAAACTATTTAAAATATATAAATATTACAATATTACAATAGTGCATGCTTTTTGGCATAATGAGAAAACTATTTTTACTATTAACATAGTAAAACTAAAACTGATATTTCACATACACAACCAATAAATAAAATGATGCATGTTATCGATGAAAAAAGTTGAATAATGTACATATATATATTAGCATATTAAAACTAGTATTTCACAAACACAATTAACAAATGAAATGGTGTATGTTATCGATGAGAAAAGCTGAATAATGTTCATATATACAGACAATTAGTTAAGTTAATTAGTAGTTCAATTTTCCTTGACGTTTGAAGCAATAATAACTATTTTTGCGCGTACGTTAAATGCTTATAAGTTCTTCTCTTAGTCTACCTGCATCGTAAATATATTTTGCAATTTGAAGTAGTTCATATTTATTTGTAGTTGACATGAGCGCTTTAAATTTGGTTAATGTTGGCCATCTGCAGTAATATGATTTGAAGTATTTTCTTCTAAGATGTGAGTATAATGGGCATGTGAACATGAAATGATATTCGTTTTCTATTAAATGTGTACAACATATTTTGCATTTTCTTTCTGCTCTCTCTATATTATAGTAACGTCCTTGTTCGATTTCTAGATTATGCGATGAGAGCCTGAATTTACTTAGTGCTATTCTATATTTACTTTGTTTGATTATGTGCAAATATGGTTCAAATTCAAATTTGGTTTTAAACATACAATATGTGCTAAGTCTGCCAGATTGATTAATGTTACTTAACCAATTTTGTTTAAATTGATCTAATATTCTAATTTTTATGCTTTCTAATGATATAGTAATATGTTCTTGATTAATCCATAAATTTGCTAACCCTAATTGTTCTAACATTTCTTTTATTTGTGACGCCCAATTGTTTTTGTTATAATTGATTCCGTTGTCGGCGTCGTTTTTTAGAAGAAGATAAACTTGTTTTAGAATATTGTTTTCATTTAAATTTAAAATTTTAATCCAATATCGGAACATAATAAGTTTTCTGTGTTCGTGCATCGGGATTCTACCTAATTCTCCGTATAATCCTACAAGATTGGTTGATGTTTTTACACACAATAATTTGCGTAAAAATTTTGAATGTATTAGTTCGATGTCTTTTGCTATATGATTACCCCAAACTTCAGCAGAATAATTGAGAATTGGGGATATTAATACATCAAATAATTTGAGTTTCTCTTTTAATTGAAATTCATATTGATTGAACACGGAAAATAATTTATGCATAGCTTTTGATGCGTGTTCTGAGATGTTCTTTTGAGTTCTGTTCCAGTTTCCGTTTTTAAAGAAATAAACCCCTAAGTATTTAAAGGAATTGACAACTTCGAGCTTTTCGTTGTTTAAGAAAAAATCAATATTCGTATGTCTGGTGCTTCTTTCAAATATCATGATTTTCGTTTTAAAGGTGTTTATCTTTAATTTCCATGTATTGCAGTATATCTCAATGTCTTTTAGCATAGATTGTAACGCGGCGGGTGAAGTCGCAAATAAAACTTGATCGTCTGCATAGAGTATTAGAAATAACTTTATTTCATTGATGGAAAATATATTGTCGATATTCGAATTGATATTGTTTAAAATATCGTTTACGAACATCATAAACAGTAGCGATGAGCCGCAGTCGCCTTGCTTTACTCCTTGGTGTGAGTATAGGATATCTGATAGCTCATTATTGTTTTTTACCACAGATCTGACCGTGGAATACATCGCTTTAATAGCATTAATAATTTTCGTGCTTATATTTTGTGCAGTAAGTTTTTGCCATAAGAATGGGAGATTGATTTTATCGTAGCATTTTTCATAATCGATAAAGGCACTATATAATTTATGCCCACTATGAATGACTTTGGCTATTATAGCTTGTAATAGGAAAATACAGTCAGTGGTGCTTTTTCCTTTTTGGTAACCAAACTGATTGTTAATTATAGTTTCGTTTTTTTCTGTCCATTTTGTAAGACGGTTGAAAAT